>CM023097.1:27577582-27669347 GCA_013103745.1 Gardenia jasminoides
TTATTGTAATTATTAAATACAACTTCATCTACGTTTAGATGTCAGTTAATTACAATTTCCTCAAGTAAATTATTATTTTACATGTGTATTTAAATGATTACGGTTTACATGGCTATTTAATTAATTACATGTTTATATATGTGATAAGTAAATATTTTTTCCTCTTAGTGTGTTTTATTTATCTATTTTATTGTACTTATTTTATGAAAAATGATGAAATTAAGCTCTTTATTTATTAATATGCATCTGAAATTCAATTAGAAAATGCTTTGGAGCAAATTAATGCCCAATTGAATGATTATTTGAAGGTAATGAAGTTTGAAGAAAAGTTGAAAAATGAAGTATCAAAGTCGATGAAATTCCAAATTGAATAAACAAAATGCAATTCAGTTATCGAGGAATCAAAGGGTCAAAAGTCGGAAGAGTTAACCAGCCAATTTCACGACGAAATCCGATTTTTTCACATTTTAGACCGACTTCGGAAGTTGAAACGCTGATGTGACAAGTGGAAAATGGATTAGCTCACTCCCTCTCAGTGGAAGTAGGGAGTGATCCATGATGGGATCCTGAGCCTCTTCCTCGCTGGATCCTGTCGCGGATCTTCGACACGACAACTTGCAACTTGTTACCGCCTACCATTTCCAACTCACTCGATAGAATTGCTGATGGCTGCACAATGTGGACTTGTGGCATCAAAATTCAACTTTAGATCTTTATTTGTAGGTCTTCCTTCCTCAATCTATAAAACCCCATGTATTCCAAACAAGAAAAGAGATAGGAGGAGAGGAAATAGCAAGCAAGAAGAAAGAATAGAATAGAGAGAAACTAGCTAGTTCTTGACAAGAATTAGTTTAGAATCAAAGTGAGAATCTATTGAACAAGGAGAAATCCTTTGTGAGCTTGTAAGTGAATTTTAGGATTGCAAAAGTGAAGAATAAGAGCTTATTTCATCAATTGGAGGAGTTCCTTTATCCTTGCATTTCATTTCTTAAAGTTCATTCATGACTTCTTATACAAGTTTTATGTGCTTAATTAATATGAATAGCTAAACTTCACTCATCCTAGGGGTGAGATGAACTTGTAAGGGATTGGATGTTGTTCACTTAAGTAAAGAAAGTTTAACGGTGATTGTTAGTTGATTTATTTGTTCTCAATATTCATGGTTATTTGATCATCAATTATGAACTATTCAAGCATGTGTTAGTACATGAAATATGTCTTATGTGATGTAGTTCAAAATATATGAACCCTAGGATGTATGTTCACGCTAGGGGATGCATTTAGGAGGAATCATATTTGTAACTCATTGAGTTTCATGAACTTATGTTAAGCCATCATGTTAGGTGAAGGTTTAATATGAGTATGTTTGTTCATTGTGAAAACAATCTACAAATGAAATTGAGGTTACTTTGACAAGTCACAAGTTTAAAATCTAACTTAACTAAGTGAACACATCCTTAACCTAACAAGGGATTCAAATCCTAGGAAACTCTTTCTCTATTCTAACGTCTCTAACTTGTTATTTTATACCTCCAATTTGAGGATTACCCCGTTGGATGGTTTTGTTTATTTGCTTGTTTCAAGTGGATGTCTTCGACACCCAACGGTTCGGTTCTAATAATCCCCACTCCCAGTCTTAGTCCGCCTTCTCCCATTTTTAATTTGCTTTGTATTAACTTTTAATTTACCACCAATTAGGTTGGTTCTACCATCTTAACCTTGGTTTTAATTGTTTTCAATGGGACTGGTTGTACCGCCCACTTTATATTTTGCACTCATCTCGTCATTTTCTATTTAGATAATAAAGCAAGCTAAAAATCCTAGTACTTAACCAACCAAGTCTCGTGGATCAACCCCATTATCATTGTACCTACACATCCTGTATACTTGCGGAAATCGGGGTAAGAGGCCATTATTGATTGATAATTGGGAGAATTTAACTTTAAAGCCTAGGTTGCATTTTAGTTGATAAATTGTGTTAATATTTCTAATGTCTCTAGCTAAAATTGCATTATTGGGTGGATTTTACTGAATTTGGGTATTTGATAGTTGGATGCGGAAATTGAAAAAAAGGTGCTAAACAGGTTGAAATTCCGTATGGTCCCGATAGTTAAGCACATGCTTAATTGAGACGCATGGTGAGGTGTCGAGATCCCCTGCTCATCAAGAATTAAGAATTCCAAAGTTGAAGGAATGTTGGAGTTGATTATCTTGTTTCCCATTTAGTAGTTTATTTAGATTAGGAAATTACTTTACTATTTGCATTAGGAAAGTAAGAGTTTGATGATTTCTTTTAGAGTTTCCCCAATTCTACTTAATACCTACCATGGCTATTTGAGGAAGAGAGAGTTTTACCCAATTGACTTGATTGGGATTCTTCTCTGACCGGCAGCCCACCCGAAAGTAGTATAAGTAGGGATTAGTAGTAGTTGATAGGACAATTTTAATGGAGTTCTCTCCAATTTGAGCATTTCGGACTGAAACGATAAAAGCTTTAGTCTTCCTTTTCTCCTTTTCTTTATTTCGCTATTTCACTTTGAAACAAGGCACATGGATTTGACAATTATCATTGTACTTTGTGGAATGTCTCACGTCATGCATGGCTAAGTTCCCCCTGCCTAGTCAAAGATCCCACGTAGTCCAATATATCTCTGTGAGATCTAATCAATTTGTCATTTGAATCTTAGCATTTATATCGCTCTCTATTTTGTGTTAATATGATTGTTTTGTTGGTTGAATGTCAAAGCCTCGATGTTCATATTGACTTGATAATCTCGCCAATTTAATTTGCCAAACCGCAATTATTTAGTAGATTAATATTAGTGACAACCCATGTGTAAGCTGTTGGGACGTATGATCTAATCTAAATGAAACAGTGTGTTTGTTGATTAGGGTTTGGGCTTTCCTAACTTAATGCAATTGAGAAATTAAATCCCTACCAAGGGTCTGGATTGGTTCCCTTAACAGTATTTATTTAGCTTCCTTACTTCAAAATCTAAGGAAGAGTTGGTTTGAGAGGTTTCCGCGACTATAACCAGCCTATTAATGATTTTAACTAATATTGATCGATGATGCAGATATTGACCGTATGCATAGTTGATTTGACTAGAACTCATCTCTTATATATTTATCTCTCATTTAGTTCTTGTTTTGTTGTTTGATTTTTAATTAATTCCTTTCATCAAAAACCTCCATTTTCCTGTCTGAGAAAGCAATTACTTTTCCCCAACCCAGACTTCACCTATTTTTGCTACTATATACAAATTTTCAATTCTAGATATCAATAAAGTATACTCCTTCAATCAAGGTGAACTAATATACAAATTAGTTCAATTCTAGTATATCGATTGGTATACCCTTCAATCAAGGTGAAACTATTAACCCATTGCAGACATCCCGACCCCTCCAAGCACTGAATTGATTGTATTTATTTACCTGGCAAGTTTTACTAATTATTGCACATCGCGCTCACACCTATTAGAAGTTTTGCATGGATGTGAGAGAACACATCCCCGTGGCTCTCTTTGCAGGATAAATACTTACAAGGCCTGCACCCGTCGGAGGTGGTGGTGACTAGATCATCGGCGGGTGGCGAAGGATGGCATCGGTCATGGAGCTTGCCGAAGGAAAACATTCGCTGGTGGTGTCGGTGAGGCTTGTGGACTTCTGGAGGGATAGGTGGATTACAGATGAACCGCTAGTCAGGGTCAGGCAGTAGCTGCGAGGCCGCATTTTCTAGTGGGTGAATTCTTTGGGAGCATGGTTGGGATGTGGCTAAATTGGCTCGCCCTGGTCTGGTGGAGGACATTGTCCAGCTTCCAGTGCGGCAAGGGGAGAGGGATGTCTTGGTCTGGAAGCCTGCTTCAGATGGTACCTCCCTGAACTCGGTTTGAATTTGGTCCGTCGAAGGAGGAATTTATCTCAACTATGAGGGCCATCTGGTCCCTCTCCCCACTGAAAATGGCTTTCTTTAGGTGGAAATTGGTCTCTAATTTCCGCTCAGGCCATTCAGCAAAGGAGTAGAGCTAGCATCTAGATGTGTGTGCTGCCGGGAGAGTGTCGAAGATGTGAATCATTTATTTCTAAATGGGAAGGTAGCGTCGAGGGTCTGGCAGTACTTTCCATGGTTTGTGGCTGCAATGGTCAGCGCTACTTGTGTTTCTGTCTCTGATTTCTTCTTGGGCGATGACAATAGCATCGAAGTCGTTTGATCACATTCGATGTGTGCTCCCGGTGGTAGTATTGGTTTCTATGGAAAGGACGGAATGCAGCTCGTTTCAGGAAGGACTTTCCAGGCTGCCCTCGGTGATCTATGAGGTGGAAAGTCTTTGAGATGTTAGGACGAGCTCGTTCGGTGAGCAGGAGCAGGATCTGAACACACGGTTTGCTGCCTTTTTCTGACTACGACCGGTGGGAGGCCGGTGATAAAGGCAGTCTCTTGAGGGCCACTGCCCAACATGTTAAAAATTCAATACCGATGCTAGTGTTCAAGCAGGTTTGGCAAGTGGGAGGGATCCTACAAACTGAAGGGAAGGTTATTGGTTTTATAAGGAATTTGGAGAGGTTGATGTGTTACTGGCGGAAGGATTGGCAATTCTCCACGCTATGAATATTTGCGTTCAACAGGACTTTCGGAATATCATTTTGAGTCAGATTGGGCAGTTTTGGTCAGATTGGTCAATAGAGACCTCTCAAATTGGCCATTGTGTCGAACACTGATTCAAGTTCGTCATCTCTTAGCAAAATTGAATGGAACTCTAGTGCATGTCTATCGGGAAGCAAACTTAGCGGCGGATTTTATCAACATGGGGCGGTTCCTGAGGTGGTTACGTTCTCTGAGACTAGTCTCCCACGGATGTTACAGTCAATCATACGTATGGATTATATTGGAATGCCACGGATTCGTAAGATCTGGCCTATCGTAGATAGCTAGGTTGTTTAATCCCCACATTGGGCAGTCTTGCCCATCCTTCCTGTACTTCTGCAGTTGTTGAATAAAATAAGCTCTTTTCTTAAAAAAAAAAAAAATATCACGATGTTGTTTTCGTAAATGTATATCTGATGTTATTTTGCCATACAAAGATTGTCTCCGTCAATGATAATCATGTTAGATAGATTACTATTTGAAATTTTTTTTCTTGACATGCAAATAGCTTGCTCCACTCCATATTTAATTGTATTCCATGAGGAAATTTGGTGCAATTAAAAATATTTCAAAAATTCTTCAATAATATTAGATGGGGCATCCAATCTTGACACATAACAACTTTGGGAGGGAGAGAAATACATCGGCCTATGGGAAAATATTCATGTTAATTTCTGAAAGACTCATCTGTAATGGTTTTTATTTCGAAAGGTAATTTCCTTTGAATTGCTCTAAGATAGAACCCCAAACTTGTGTTACTTTGCTTTGAGGTTTCTTTTTAGAAACTGAGTTGAATTGAAGAAAACTTCACCATGCGTTTTTTTAACACTATTTTCTTTATCCTATGTAATTTCTTGCTACAAAAATTTAAAATGAATACAAATTAAATTACAGGTTAGCAAGAAATTGGAGTAAATATCCTACCTTTATATTATTTTTCTATATAAAGATTGCGTCCATCTATATGCAATTTCTTGTTAGTTCACTTTTGTTTTATACAAATTAACATTTGCATAACTTCATTCCATGTTTAGCTCTATTCATAAGGAATTTTAGTACAATAAAAGATATCTTAGAGATGACATATGTTAGAGCTATTATTTTCTTGCTAGAAAAAATTTGCACTAAAAGGCCAACTTGCCCTTCGTGGTAAAAAAACTTTCCCAGTTTATTAAATTATATTGAACCTACATACACCAAGCAATACTCCTATCTTTTCTTTATGTCGTCACCATTTGGCGCCCACAATCGCTTAACCCTATATCTCTTCCTTTAATCTTTCTTCCCTAATCTTTCATTCTAGTCTCTCCAATCCCACTTGATCCTACTCAATTCTCTCGAATCTCTTCATTCACAATGTTCCTTTTGCCTTAATCCCTATTCCCTAGTATACAATTCCCAGTTCTTCCCTTCGCCTAGCAACCTCTCTGACTGTTACATGTGTGTGATTTGTGCCATATAGTGATTTGAATTTGTTGTGTTGCTGAAATTATGGCAACTGTAGTTTACGATTTTTCATCGCTTTGTTGAGTTTTTATTTAAGAGTTGGTGCTAAATTATGGCTCAATAATTTAAGTGATGTTGTGTTGTTTTACTATTTTAAGGGTAATTTTCCATTTAAAGAAAAGTTCTCGCAAGAAAATAATAACTCTAGTAGTATCATGAGCTTTCACAAATACTTTCGATAATATTAGGAAGGGTATTCCAATTATTGAGACATAACAAATTTGGGAGGAAACTAAAATATATTGACCTATGGAAAAATATTCATGATTTGGAAAAGATAAAAAAGAATCAATAAAAGTATAATATTGAAATTACATATCCCAAAATTTTCTACTTCTCTAGGCTTTATCCAAATAAAAATTATTCTTTTAGTCCCAGAAAAATGTCTTCAACTTTTAACAATGATCTACAAACCAATCTTCAATAGCTATTGAAAAGTATATAATGCATAACTGATTTTTTCATGAGTTATATATCTATGATTATGAATTGCCATTTCCATTTAAAGATGTGTTTCAGTTTCATTTCTGTTTCATAAGTGATCTGATTTTGTTTCCATCTTATTTTAAATATGGATTATTTAGTTCTATTTTCAATTGCAACATAGCAAGACTTTTGGGTTATGGCTTCAAGTGACATAGAATTAAGGTGTTAAATGCACTATCTATGTTGGGAAGGTTCACTCTAGTGCTAAGACTAGAAGGTTGAAGTTTGAGTGAGATATTCCATAGTCATAAGATCAGGCCGTGAAATACATACTAAAAGTTCACAACTTTATAGAAGAAATTCTAAAAGTGATATAATAGGACGAATATACTTTAAAAGTACCTAATTATTATAACTTTTGATCGAACCTTGTTTGAAATATTTTTCCTTCTAGAATAGTTATTTCAAGTGATATAGCACTCGTTTCCAGATCTACCACATGATTACTGAAAATTTTTAGTTTAGCTTTGTTTGGAATTCTTTTCCCTTTAGAATATTAATAATTAGCAGATAGTAATTATATCAATATTCATAGCCATAAATATCCCTTAACACATACGTATTTGGAGTCTAACGTGCACCTTATAATTGAATTAGTGAAGGGTATTTATTGGAAAGTAAAAAATTAAATAACTGAATCATATTGGTGCTTTAATATACTATAGACATACCTATTTTTTATTTTAACAGTCAAATTACATATACACACTCACATACATACATATACACACATATATATATCCCCAATAATTTTATTATTTAGTATGGTGAAACGTGTATTTTATCTATTTTAATAAATAACTATTTTTCAATTTTTGGACTCTAGTAGGCTTGAATTTGATGTCGAGTTCGAGTTCAAATTTTATATTGAAAGTATGTCGAGTTCGAGTTTGGAAAAATTAAGTGAAATTCAGCTCAATTAGACTAAAGATCGATGCATTCATTTCGGTTTAAACCTTAAATTTCCAATTTAGGAGCTCATAGGTTTTTTTTTTTTTGAAAAATTTAAAATTTTCATTAATTTGGATTTCTTGCATCCATTTCTTCTTATGTTTTTTTCTTAATAAGATGTAAAACATGCTGACCAATAAATAAATAAATATTATCCCTCTCTTGCCCTCCTCAACAATCAAAACCTTATCCGATTGTCTCCTTTCCTTTTTCTTCCTATTCTCTCGAAACAAACCATGCTGAGTTCTTTGTATCCATATCGAAACTCATCAATGCTTAATCACAGCTGTCCACTCAAAATCTCTTTCTATTTTGTTTAGAAAACAACAGCGTAATAAAGCAATAATTACAGTGAATTAATGACAAAGCTTCTTTATAAATTATAAAATATAAAATAACTTTCTCAATTGATAATTTTAGAAACCTCTCTTGAGGTTCCGACAATTCCTTGATACCTTCAAGCGTCAAAGAATCTTATTTGCTTTTCTTATTTTAGTCTCTTTGTATCATTTACAATCCATTTTAGAACATGATATTAAAAATTTATTTTGGAGTAAATATAATTTTATTTCAAATTTTTCCTTTTGTTGTCTTACTTTTTACACCAAAATAGTGAGTACATTAATAACAAATGAAAAATAAGAACAAAATGTATCAAGGTCTATTCTAATTGGACAAAATATACTATACTTTTTAAATATTAAAATTTAATAGTTGAAAGTTCATTGAAGTTTTGCAAATCACAAATATAATATTTTCTTTACTATAAATATTTTGAGTTAATTTATGAAGTTTTATAAATCTTTTATATTTTTAATTTTCAAATTTTTTTCCAAATCAATGGCTTTGAAAAGTTAAAGATCTGACACACTAAAATTATACATGAATTATTTGTATTGTTTTAAAAATGGTGCAAAAAGGTACTCTTATGATTGTAAATTATTGCAAGTTATTTTTAAGAGTATTGTAAATCATCCATAATTAAGTAATTTAACATATCTTATTTGAAAGAATAGCACATAAACTATTAAAGAGTTTTTCGATCTTATTATCAACTTTTAAATTTTCATTAAAGAACTATATCAATCAATTAACAAAAATTAAGACATAAAATTAGTGTGTTATGATAATTAAGAAATCAAAAGAAAAAGACAAATTTGGAATGAAATTATATTCTCTTTCCAAAATGAGTTTTTTAATATTATATTTTGAGATGGGTTTCAAATGATACAAAATGTTCAAAGTAGGGGAATCAAGTGGGATTTCTTAAAATTTAAGGGTACCAAGCGAAACTGTTAGAAAGCTCAAGGGAAGTTTCTGGAATTATCCCTTTTCTAATAATGTTTGTGAGCATAGTTTTATTTGGAATTGTTTGAGAAACCTCCCGAAAATTTCTGACTATTTCACTGGTTTCCCTCAAAGTTTTGATAATATCACTAACCTCTCCTGAGGTTATTCATTTTATTATACTCAAGTCAAATGCATTAAAGAGCAAAGTGATAAATATCAAATCGTAGCCTATTAATTAGAATATACAGCCAATTGGGTAAACATGGTGCATTTTTCTTCTTGAAACCAGCTTGATGAAATAATTACATTTTGCAAAGGCCACTAATATAGCAAGCGACTGATATCATAATTTTGTACTTAGTTAGAACAATGGGATGCAAATTCAGAAGCACCCGTGGTCTTTATAAATTAAAGGATCCTTAATACTGCAAATATTCTTTTTTTATCCTAGCTAGTCTAAAGCATGAAGAAGAAATTGCATTGTTTCCAGCCGAGGTTATGATTGTACCTGTTCTCCATTGGTCACACATGTCAGAAAATTAAGTACCCATATGATGGAGAATACAAAGCATTAATCCTACAAATACACCACCTTCCAATCTGATATCCTGCGTTCTTCAGCTCAAAGAAATAGTAGCATGAATTAGTTCTTGAATCCCAAGTCCTGGTTGATGTACAAATGCAAATGTTGGCCACCAATGCTTTTACTGTTAGGAGGCAAAAAAAAATGAAAAAAATAACCAAAAAAACAAAAGAAAGCAGACTTTGGGCTCTAATTAATACGTATTTAATTGGAAAGAAGGTGTAAAACCCATTGAACTGCAATAGCGCGCGAGAGACAGTGAAACTTTTGAAATCATTAATTGAGTTCACATTCAAAAAAGTCCCAAAAGAAGAAGCGTACTCACATCATTGCTTGGAAAATGGGAAATCAAAGGATAGTCCACACGAGTAAACTTGAGAAACGGACATTCTCATTTTCTTATTCTCAACTAAATCTTTCTTTAGCTACAACAAACATCGCTCCCACCTAGTAAGGGTAGAAGTTTTGCAATGGAACTGCGTTGGTCAGCAGAAAGTGTTTCAGTGTAATTTTGCATACCACGTACTTCAACTCAAGTTCAAATTAAATCATGATTTGTGAGGTACAAAACATATTTTGATTTGCTCGTAAAAAACAAGCTTGTCAGTGTTAGGAGTGGATAACCTTAACACCATACACCTTGTTATTATCGCACGCACAACATCTACCAAGTATCCCTACAGTTTTCTCTGCACTACACTACAAGCAATTTTAGCCATTAACATTGTTAGACACTAACCACGTCTTTGTCCCTTTTTTCTTTTCTTTGGAAGTGAGATTTTAAAACCACTTACTCTACTACTGTGGGTGACAGAAATGTCTTAATTGGATTACAAATTTTGGACTACAAAATGGGATTTTTATCTGTCAAGAAAGGCATCCTCTCCAAACGGACTCATTAATGCTGAGTGTAGCCATGAGTGTCTGATTCCTAAAATGGGCCATTTTCACATTTTTTTTTCACACTCATGACGTCAGATGGTTACGTAACTAAGGAGTTCCTTTTTCCCTTTAACCGTCTGATAAATGCATCGGAGAATGGGAACAAGGCTTGAAATTGCTGTTTAACTCCGTCATTTTCCTTGTTTTTTAGCTTTTGGTTGTATATAATCCTGAAACTGAACCTAGAGCAAACGAAACTCACCGACTAGAGTGCGTAATACACTACACTACACACTACACAGTTCACAGTTCACAGTTTCAGTCGTGGGTTCTCTCTGGAGGTGGAAGGAAGCAACCCCTCAAAATCTTCCTCTATATTTTTCCATTTTCCCTTGTGAATCATCTCCTAGTAAGTCAAAATGAAACGACCATCACAAATGCTCCAACATTTCCGCAAGGGGGACAACGTGGAGGTCCGCAGAAGAGATTACTCCTACAACAGAGAAGGGGTTTTCGTTTGGTTTCAGGCGACAGTACTCCGGCAATCCTCCACCTGGAGCACCGACCACCCGAAGAACCACATCTACGTGGAGTTCGAGACCATTAGAGCAACAGCACCCGCGGTCCAAGATGGGGGTGATGATGATGATGATCATGACAAGAACCCCCGGCTGAGAGAATACGTGGAACTTGATAATGTCAGGCCGGCGCCGCCCCAGGAGTTGCATAGGTTCTTTAAAATCGGGGAATTTGTGGAAGCCTTTTGTGGGGACAAAAACAATAGGGGCTGGAGGAAAGCCAAGGTTTTGAACGTTCTGGAGAACTCCAAGTATGCGGTGGCGATCCTTGCTGATTCAACCAGTATTAATGATCATGATAATGATGATGATGATAGTGGGAGGAGTATTCACATCGTGGAGGAAGTGAAGCAGGTGGGACTGAGGGTTCTCAGGGATTGGGATGACGGGTTTTGGGTGTCACCGCTTCAGCTTCAGGTACCCCATTTCTACCCCATTCACTAACTAGTCCCTTCCCAAATTACCTTTCTTTCTTTTTTTTTTTTTTTTTTTTGTTCCTTTTTTCCTCCTGATGACTGTTAAGATAAAAAATTGATGCTTAGTCCGTAGAATGGAGAATAATGGAGTTGATCTTTAAGGAACAGTCAAAGTGAAATCCACTGTAAATTTCATGCCTTTTCTATGCTATTTGAACAATTTAGGTCCTTCCATGTTTGTGTTCTATTTTGCTTTTCTGCAAGTTGTTACTACCTTGCAAATGTTTAGCCGATATGCAAAAAGCCTAGAACAAGAGTAAAGAAAGATGCATTAATTGCCTCCAAATTTGTTGTTTGTCTGCTTAACTTTTGAATTGTTGATGCGCAGAAACCCTCACCCGGTTCAGATACCCCTTCAAGGAGTGTCAAGTTGAGGGTCAAGTGCCACCAAGAGTCATCTTGCCCAAAGTTTTCCAAGGGGTCGTTGGTGGAGGTCAAAAGTGATGAACAAGGATACCAGGGGTCTTGGTACACTGCAGCCGTTGTTTGTCCCATTGCAGATGACAGGTTTTTGGTTGAATATCAAACGCTGACAACGGAAGATGAATCTGAACCCTTTAGAGAAATCGCTCGAAGTTCTTACATCAGGCCTTGCCCACCTCGTATTCAAAAGGTTGACAGCTATAAAATGCTTGAAGAAGTTGATGCATGGTATAATGATGGATGGTGGGTTGGCCTTGTTTGCAAAGTTCTTGAAAACTTAAAGTATGCAGTTTATTTCTGGACCTCGAATGAGGAAATAGAATTTGGTCATGACGATTTGCGGCCTCATCAAGAATGGAAGCGGGGAAAATGGATCACTGATTTCAGGGTATGGATTTAAATGCTCTAAACTAGTAATTCTTTTGGAAGCGTATATTAGTTCAGTAATTCATTTCTCAAATGTCTAACGTCTTGAATTGGACCTACATGGTGTTATGCAGATACCTATGATTATGAAGTTAAATGAGTTCTTTTAAATCTGTGCTGACTATGTATATTACTCAAAATGCAGAAGAAATCCAAGTTGCTAAAGAAGTCCAAGCTTGGAAAGTTGAGGGGACGAAATGGTGGAGTAGCATCGGCTCCGTGTTTTCGCAAAAGGATGAAGGTAGAGGTAAAAAAGTGATGAAGAAGGTTACAGGGGTTCTTGGTATCCAGCAGCTATTGTTGGACCCACAGGAAATGGAAAGTATTTAGTAGAATATCAAACTTTGAAGACCGATGATGAAACTGGACCTCTCAAAGAAGAAGCCGATGCTTTCTGCATAAGGCCCCGCCCCCCCCAATTGTTCAGCAAACAGAGCGATTCAAACCACTTGAAGATGTTGATGCGTGGTACAATGAAGGGTGGTGGGTTGGTCAAATCTGTAAAGTCGTCAAGGGTTCAAAGTACACAGTTTATTTTGAGACAACAAATGAAGTCATGGAGTTTCAGCATTCTGATTTGAGGCCTCATCAAGATTGGATTAATCAACAATGGATATAGCCTATGAAGGTACGAATCTCTAGAGCCAATTTGTACATGCAACTGTTGTTCCCTTAATTAAAGTTTATAATGAGGCCCTTAAGCTCTCAGTCTAAGTCTTTAAGATGGGTTATTTCTTCTCAAATGCACATAAAATGGCCTAGGGAAGTTACCAGTACAGATTTATAAGCCCGTATCATCATCGAATGAAGCACGAGGTCATGAACAATTTTTTTCTTCTGCACCTTAGAGTAACAACAGGATGAGGCATAAATAGTTTTGCAACTACAACAACTTCCTTGTTTGCATTAATTCCTTATTCAAGGATTTTGTTTGTTCATAAACCAATTTCTTTTGGTTATCTGCTTTTGCAGGGAAGGATGCGATGATCACCAACGTAGATATGCATCATAGGGCATGCATTCCCGCTGGTTTGAGATTTTATGCTGATAGACGTCTCCTCTCATCTTGCACTAGTTCAAGCACGACTTCTTCCTTTTCTGAAAGATGGGATGATTTTATGCCTCTGGTGAAGTTGGTGCAGTTAGCTAATTGCTATGATGCATTGGTATATAGCGGTTTATGTATATTTTTGTCTACATCAATTGTGGATCAGTTAGGAATGATACCAGCGTTTCTAACAATTGGAAAGACTTGATCTTTGAAGTAAGAATATATCCAAGAGTTGTATTAATTTTAATCTCTTTATATTACTGTATATTTAGGAATTAGCATAAGCCCGGTCATCCGGTTTGGTCGGCTTTGAGATTGTTTACGGCAACAACTCGTCACTGCCTTCTCACATCCCAAGCTGAGAAAAATATTTTGGATTACCTTCAACTCGTCACGGGATGTTGCGTTGTGAGAGAGAGAGAGATTAATAAAAGAAAATGCATGCATTAATTCGTGCCTCAAATGAAACACCATTTAATTAGCTTTAATAATAGCATGTAATTTCTGTAGATATGCACTTTCAACCATAATTATCGTTTCCTATTAGGTCTAATTTTTTGGTGTATACATATGCTGTAGCATCCATCCAGATGTTGTACGTGGACTAAATTTAAATGTCAGGCTTGACGCTGACAATACGAGGAGGATTTCTGCATCCGTTCAGGTATTTAGCTGTCTGCTGTTTGTTCAAATGATAGGGTCGAGCTTGATCCAGGTTATACCATTAGAATGGTTGGTGTAGCATGTTTGAAGATGGTCCTCTCCTGTTTTATCAAATGGGGAATTTATGCTCGTAACATATCAGCTACTTCCCCCTTCGATCACTACAAATTTCTTGTCTTCTTTACTAGTAATCTTTTCTAGTTGCGGTGGCATCAAGTGATATGTGAATTACTTCGAGTGCTTGCCATTCTTGTGGTTGAAATAACTTAATGTTAGAGCATTAATATATGTCTTTTTCATTGGCTAGCAATATTGACAGAGTAATTATTTTCTTTTCAAAGCACATTTTACTCAAATGCCATGATTACCCTTAATCAATTGATCTTATCTAGGTTCATTGATTTTCCTAAGATTTGTTATGCATTAATTACATTTATTTTCTCTCTCTAATTAAATATTTTCAATTAAGTCTCTCATTTTTCTTCCTATTATTCTCATTTCTCTCTTTTTCACTCACACACTAATAGATCTATTATTTTATAATTAAATAACATAATTTTTGTTTTAATCTTTTCTTGTGTATTTTTGGTTCTATACCCTATTGTTTTTTTCAATTCTAAAACTTTTATTTATTCATTTATCTATTTTTCACAAATAGAGCTTCATTTAACTCCAACAAATTTTAGTTTAAAATAATTGTTATTATAATGTTATTGTGACTCAATACTTTAGCATAAAATTTGTTTGACATGCAATATGCATTTTTCCTTTGAAATTTGCTTGTTTATCATGCTTTTAACCATCTAGTACTATTAAAATAGTACCATCTTTTCCTTTTTGTGCTTGTCATATAAATCTTGACTTTTATCTTTTATCAAGTATTCATATTTATCATATAAGACTGGATTTCTATCAAATATTCATATTCTCTGATAATTAGATGAAAGTAAGTTTAAATTACATTACGTTGTATATCCCATGAATATTGAATGGAAAGTAAGGCTATTTTTTGGAATTATTTTTATTTTAAACTATTATTTACTTTAACTTAAATTATGTTGTATTTAACAAAAGAACCTTTTGAGTAAAATTATAAAAACAAAAAAATAAAAGCATGTAAAACTTGTATACAAGAAATTATTGAAACCATGACCAATTTAGTAAATCATGAAAATAATTGATGAATTAGTGTGTGTGTGTGTGTGTGTCTTCAGAGCAATGTGATTAAGTGAGTAAGAAAAAACTATAATTGGAGAGAGAAGAAGGGGAGTAATTAATGCATAACTGATTGAAAAAATTAAAAAGAATATATGGAGTTAAGTGATTAAGGATAAATCTGAAATTTGAGAAAAAATTACTTTGGCAAGAATATTAGTGCTCTAACAATATCGCCAGCCTTTTTCATTCCGTCCAAAATCAATTTTATAATATATATATATGTGTGTGTGTGTGTATATATATATATATGCGCATAACCTTTCCTTTATGTCATGCAGCAATGATTCCTCTTGCACTACACATGCGAGGCGTTGCGTGTGTTTAGGATTCAAATTTTGTGTAAATGTATTTCCATGCTATAAAGTATTTTGATTTAAATTATTTTCTTTATTTTGTTGCTTTTTCAAAACCCATCAATGCTTTGTAGACATTATTTTCATGTTTTCTAGGAAAATAATGAAGAGCTATAATATCCACCCCTCAAAATATGCTGTTTTTCTTTGTTAAATTCCATTGTATTACTCTTTTTCACCATGTAAACATTATACAAACATTTCATGCATTCAGGGATGCACCATATCTCGTGAGTCATATCATATCCTTTCCTACAACTTTGGTATTCTACTCTCTCTCTTTAGTATCTTCTACAGCACTTGAATCTACACCGTCCCCAGGTATCCCGCCACCATCCTTGCACCTCTTTCACTTGTTCCACCACCCCCACCAAATACTTCCACCTTTCTTCTTATCGTGACCATCCCTCATGAGCTATGGACTGTGCCCACTGACATTATTCATCTTCCCTCATCAGGTAACCTTCTGATCCTTCTTGTTATTTCCCAAGGGCATAGGAGAGATGTTTGACTTGTTTTGGTCCCTATACTCAGGCAGACATTCTGGACTCATGTATTTCCCTCTACCACTTTTACTGTCTTGACGTATTCCACCCTTTTCGCTTGCTCCGCTTCCACCAATACCACCAGCTCCGCCTTTCTTCTTATTCTGACCACCCCTGTCGATCATCCCTCAACCTCTACCACTTTTTAGTATCTCTTGTCATCCTTTTCACTTGCTCCACTGCCACCAAGACCACCAGCTTCGCCTTTCTTCTTATGTGACAACCCCTCATGAATTGTGGATTCTGTCCATTCATAATATTCATCATCCCCTGAGGATGTCCACTGATGTTATTCATCATCTCCTGAGGATTTGCAGTGGGGGTTCTATCCTATTTATGATAAGATGGAGATGATTTGCGGTAGGAGGTTTCATCCTATTATAATGAGATGGGGCACATCATCCATCGCATAATCATCGAAGTCATCCTCAGGGTACTCGTCAAAATCATCAAACTCGTCGTCAATCAATATTGAAAGCCTTCCAATTCTTATTATTTTCAAAAGGCATAGGGGACATTTTTCAATCCCTCAATTCAGATATACCATCTGGATCATGCCTTGCCCTCCATCTTCATCACACTAACCAAATCTTCTCTCTTATCAGGTCGGTTGCTTAAAGAAAAGGATACAAGTAACTTTTTTAGTTTTTCAGGTCAACAACCTCTGTTTTGATTTTTATTCATTTGGTGCCTGAAAGACACTCGTGCAAATCTTACGTAATTCACTTTCCCTAAACAAAGTAATCCGAGCATTTATGCTAATTCACCACAATGAAGGTTCAAGGAACTTCATATAATTCATCCCGTTGAAAGGATACGAGTAACCCATAATAATAAAATAGAACTTCAACCAATTGGCTTGGCTATCTTGACAAAGTAAACTAGTCTCACTTGTCTTATTTGATAATTTTGGTCCAAATGAGTGAAAGAAAATGAGAAAATTCTAGTGGAAAAGGGAAAGTAGAGACTCTTTCCATATTATTTGGATAAAATGCATGAAGAGAAGAAAAGAAACATTAAAAATATTATTTAAATTAGGAAAGGAAAAAAAGGAAAAAAAACTATCAAGCATTACTTACCTTTTTCATTCATAATCTATTAAGATAGAGTAGATGGTAGGCAAGGAGGGAAAACAAGTAAGAGACTTTAGATTCGGAACCTCCCCAGTTACACTTAAAAAAAAAAAAAACCGTCAACTTGCCAATACTGTCGAGCCATCTCGAGTGTGTGTGTGTGTGTGTGTGTCTACATATATATACAATACATATACAGTTTTAGGAGTAAGTTTTAATTATACATATACTAGTTTAGGAGCAAGTTTTAATTAATTAAGTATAAATTATTATTCGATAATTTTATATTGATTTTGATTAGGGATTAAAAATAAATTATATTGAAAGTCTAAAATTCACCAGATATCTCCTATAAATTTTAATATGACCAAAAAATATTTTTTCTCTAAATCGGTTATTTTTAATTATTTAAATGACTTTTAATGGCAAATCTCTCTAAACGAAAATCTATTTACATAAAGACATATGCATCCACATACGGCCATATCAAAACAAAGACATAAATCAAACTATGTAGATATGCGTCCTTATGCTGAAACGATAGGCCTAAACTATTTCAAATATTTGAGTAAAGATGTAAATAGGGGTGAACCCAAGATCTCACAATAAGTCGGATCAAATTTTAGTATTGTGAAACTTATTTAAAAAAAAAAAAAGCTACTAGCATTACATACAAATTATAATTGTATCCTTTGAGTGCTCATCTTCTTAAAAGTTGTAAAATCAATTCATTATCAATTTTATTATATACATTTTTTCCAATGTAAGTAATTCAAGCTCTTGATTTTTTAAAAAATAATATGTGAACTACCATCAATTTGATCTTTTACGGGTTTCTTGTAAGAAATTTGTCTTTAATGTATTATATGTAACTTAATTTTGTATTATAAATAAAAAATTTAGCATCCATTTGAAAATTTTTTGTTTTTCAAAACTTTGAAGTTTGGAAAAATTGGTTTTTCCACTCCTTGTTTTTGAAAACTATGGAAGAATTTATTCTTGAATGAACATCCATAAATAACTTGAAATAAATTCAAAATTCTTGTAATGGTAAGAATTACAAATTTTTAATTGTTTGGGGTCAATGTATGTAGAAAAGGGAATTTGATAAAACTTAGCGGGTCAAATATGATGCAACTTTAAAATTTTCTAAATTTTGTTAGCCTAAAAACTAATTTTTCAAAATTAAGTGGCTGCATGTGGCTCCACCACTGGGTGTAAATTTAGTTTGTTGCTCTATTGAATAATATTTAATTCTGTCCTAACATATTAATAAAGGGTCAAAATTATGCCACACCAGTAAAAAATTTTAAAAAAATGCTACACCAGTAAATATGTCCTTTTTTCTCGATTGTTTTAATATGCAACTTTTTTATTTTGATACTTTGTTTTCTTATTCATAAAAACATCATTCTTATTGTAAGATGTCTTGCATAACGACTTGAATTTATTACTTTAACATAACCCTCTAGATTTTTCTAATATGTTGATCAAAGAATTATAATAAAAGTTGTTACAAATATTACAACATGAAAAAAAATCTATTAAAGAAAATTACCTATCATGGAATTTTTTTTTTAAAAAATAGAGCCGTGCCCTACTAGTTAAGGCCATTAAGTTAGATACATAATAATTACTCTTTAAAAGATTTGTTCCTTACCTTTTTTTTTTTGAAACTCATCATAGCAAATAAATATTCTTTTTTATTCAATTATTTTATTTAGTAAGGAAATTATGTTTTTCCTATATACAACTTCAAAATTTGTCTTATTCAAGTCAAAAGTTCCAAAATCATGCAAAAAATGTTAAAAAATTATTGATTGGAGCTATATGGTTGCTAACACTCAATAAGATACTCATATAATATAAAAGCTACAATGCAAGCAACTTATCAGTATCACTCAACTTATCAAAGGTAAGTTAGCTACTATAAGAGTTTTAAATTCCTTCTCGAGCTATAGGTTTAGAGTTCAAACCCTATACCTTAAGGTTAAAAAATCTAGAGTGCATCCCTATGGTTTAGATGAACCTCCGCCCTAGTTTCTTATATAGTCCTGTTGGGAGCTCTCTTTTCCATAAATTAATTATGATTATATAGATGTCAGTCTTAGAAAGAAAAAAATGATAAAAGTAAGCTTCTTACCATCCAAGATCTCTGGCATTCCACATTGTTATTAGAAAAAGATGAACCTCCTACTCTCATTTAATTTGACTTTTATTTTGTTTTGTTTTGCTTTTTTTTATTTATTACAATTGACAGTTGTTTAATTTCCTTAATGCAGATGGTCATAAGTCTTTTTTCTTTCTTCCTATGCATTTGGTCTATTCAATTGGCATTTGTTTATTTATAATGCATTTTCATATGCAAACTTATTTTTCAATTCATGTTTGGAATCTAATTTATCCTACTAAATCTTTTTCTATTCTTCACTAATTTTTGAAACTCATTCCTTAAATTCTATTCAAGATGGAATTTTAATTCAATAAGTTGGAATTCAATAATACATGAATTGCATCAAAAAGAATTAAAAAGACTCTTCATAAAGAATTTCATATAATGTTGTACCCTAGCAATATCGTATTAGAATTATTTCTTGCCACTCGCATTTGAAGCCCTGAGATAAATTAACTTGATGAAATAGCAAAAACAAAAGGTGCATGGCCAGAACATTAAAAAAAATAGAGAATAAAAAGGATATCAAATTACCCATAGTAGATTTCGTTGAAGAGGAATTTTACCATAAATAATTCCAAAACAAATCAAAACCTACAAACGTCATTACTTCTATAAGCCCAAAAACCATGTATGATGTACCCTTTGAATGGATATTGGTGGCAATGTATGTACTAACTGGTTCTAAATATTTGGTTATATATCTGCAGGTATTTAATATCACGATATTCTTGTAAATGTATATCTACTGTTATTTTTCCATACAAAGATTGCCTTCTTCAATGATAATCATGTTAGATAGATTACTTTTTGTATTTTTTTTCTTTTTTGGTTTTCTTGACTAGTTCACTTTTATTTTATACAAATAGCTTGCTTCATTCCGAATTTAATTGTATTCCATAAGAAAATTTAGTGAAATTAAAATTATTTCAAAAATACTTTCAACATATTAGATGGGGTATTCAAATCTTGATGCATAACAAATTTGGGAGGGAAGAGAAATATATTGGCCTGCAGGAAAATATTCATGTTTAATTTCTGAAAGATGCATCTAATGGTTTTTACTCCATAAGGTAACTTCCTTTGAATTGCTCTAAGATAGAACCCCAAACTTGAGTTACTTTGCTTTGAGGTTTCTTTTTAGAAACCGAGTTGAATTGAAGAAATCAATAATATTAGATGGGGATTCCAATCTTGGGACATAACAAATTTGGGAGAGAAGAGAAATATATTGGCCTAAGGGAAAATATTCTTGTTTAATTTCTGAAAAACGCATGTGGAATGGTTTTTATTCCATAAGGTATTGCTCTAAGATAGAACCCCAAACTTGTGTTACTTTGCTTTGAGGTTTCTTTTTAGAAACTGAGTTGAATTGAAGAAAACTTCACCATGCATTTTTTAACACTATTTTCTTTATCCTATGTAATTTCTTGCTATAAAAATTTAAGATGAATGCACAATTTCCTTACAGGTCAGCAAGAAATTGGAGTAAATTGCCTACCTTTATGTCATTTTTCTATATAAAGATTGTGTCCATCTACTTGCAATTTCTTGGTTAGTTCACTTTTGTTTTAGACAAATTAACATTTGCGTAACTTCATTCCATATTTTGTTCTATTTCATAAGGAAATTTAGTACAATCAAAAAAAATTTTCGAAGTGGCTTATGTTAGAGCGCTATTATTTTCCTGCCTGAGCAAATTTGCACTAAAAGGCAAAAATTGCCCTTTATGGTAAAAAAGACTTTGCTATTTATTAAATTATATTGAACCCACATACACCAAGCAAGACTCTATCATTTCTTTATGTTGTCACCGTTTTGTGTCCACAATCACTTAACCCTACATTTAATCTTTCTCCGCTCATCTTTCATGCTAGTCTCCAACACCACTTGACTTCCCCTACTCACTACTCTTGAATTTGTTGATCCACAGTGTTCCTTTGCCTTAATTCCTATATTCCCTACTATACAATTCCTAGTTCCTCTCTTTCCCTGCCCAGTAAATTCTCTCACGAGTGTTACATGTGTGTGATTTGTGCCATATAGTGACTTGAATTTGTTGTGTTGTTAAAATTATGACAACTGTATTTCATGATTTTGCTAGAGTTTTTTATTTCAGAGTTGGTGCTCAAATTATGGCTCAATAATTTAAGTGATGTTGTGTTGTTTTACAAATTTAAGGGTAATTTTTCCATTTGGAAAAAAGTTGCTCTGGCAAGAAAATAATAACTCTAGCAGTATCATGAGCTTTTACAAATACTTTCAATAATATTAGGAGAGGCATTCCAATTTTTGAGAAATAACAATTTGGGAGGAAAGAGAAATATATTGTCCTATGGAAAAATTTCATGATTTGGAAAAAATAAAAAAGAATCAGTAAATAATACTGAGATTACCTATCCCAAAATTTTCTACTTGTCTAGGCTAAATATTATTCTTTTACTCCCAGAAAAATGTTTTCGACTTTTAACAATGATCTACAAACCAATCTTCAATAGTTATAAAAAAGTGTATAATGCATAACTGATTTTTTCATGAGTTATATATCTATTATGATTGTGAATTGCCATTTCCATTTAAGGATGTGTTTCGGATTCATTTCTGTTTAATAAGTGATATGGTTTTTGTTTTCATCTTATTTTGAAATATGGATTATTTAGTTCTATTTTCAATTGCAACTTAGCAAGACTTTTGGGTTTCGGCTTCAAGTGACTCAGAATTAAGGTGTTAAATGCACTATCTATGTTGGGAAGTTTCGGTCACACCTTTCATAGTGCTAAGATTAAAAGATCAAAGTTTGAGGGAGGGCAAATTCCTCAAAATAATGGCAAAAGCCAAAATTATTGTCAAATTGGTGTTGATTTTTTATTTCTCCCGAATCTAGCAGTGCCGCACATCAAGGTTGAATTTTCTTTTTTTTTTTTATTTTTACTGATAAAAGACACAGGGATATGGGTGGAAATTGTAGAAAGTGACTACTAGTGCCGCACATCGGTAGGCAAAGAATAAATAAATAAATAAATATATATATATATATATATATGAGAGGTGCCACACATCTCTGTACTGGTGCCGCATACTGGTTATGCAGCACCAGTAACAATTGAAAAAAAAAAAAAAATTCCCTCCAACGGCTAGTTGCCAAACTAGCCGCTGGAAACTAGCCATTGGATGCTTCATCCAACGGCTAGTTTACCCGAAAATTGTCTATAAATACCTACTAGCACTCCTCAGTTCCTTCGCTCAACTCCATTTTCGCGTCTTATCAGACTTCTCACTCCAGTTAGGTAGACATGCATTATAGTTAAGAGATAAGCTGCAGCAAAACCTTCGACAGTATTCGAAGTGAAGTGGGGGCAAGCAGGCAGACACCAAATCTTTCGACAGCAAATCCTTAGACGTCATGGTGATTGAGGCAGTGGAGGTGGTGGGGAAGGGTGGATCTGCACATTTCATTTGCGGCGAGGTTTACGTAAGTAATTATTTAAATATCAACTTCATCTATTTATTTTATGCAAATAATGAATTACATTATATTTAATAATTATGTATATTGTAAATTAAATAATTACATGCTTAGATGTCTAGTTAATTGTAATTTCCTCAGTAAATTATTTTTACATGTGCATTTAATTGATTACAGGTTTACATGGCTATTTAATTAATTACATGTTTATATATGTTTACATGTCTATTTTATTAATTGCGTGCATATTTAAACAAATATATACAGTATTTATTTAAATATTAATGTCATGTATTTATTGTATGCAAATAACAAATTACATGATATTTAATAATTATGTATATTTTAAATTAAATACTTACATGCTTTAGATGTCCAGTTAATCACAATTTCCTTAGTAACCTCTCTTGAGGTTTCTGACAATTTCACTTAACATCTTCAAACTTCAAAAATCTTATTTGCCTTTCTTATTTTAGGCTTTTTGTGTCATTTACAACCCATTTTAGTACATAATATTAAAAATTTTATTTTGGGAGAGTAAATATAATTTTATTTCAATTTTTCCTTTTGTTGTTTCACTTTTTATCACCAAAATGGTGAGTATATTAATAACAAATGAAAAATAAGAATAAAATGTATCAAGGTTTACTTTAACTGGACAAAATATACTGTACCTTTTAAATATCAGAAGTTAATAGTTGAAAGTTTATTGAAGTTTTTGTAAATTACTAAGATAATATTTTCTTTACTATAAATATTTTGAGTTAATTTATGAAGTTTTATAAATCTTTTACATATTTTGAATTTTCTAATTTTTTTTCTAGATCGATGGCTTGAAAAGTCAAAAGATACAACATGCTAAAAATTATACATGAAATTATTTGTATTGTTTTTAAACTGGTGCAAAAAGGTATTCTTATGATTGTAAATTATTGCAAGTTATTTTTAAGAGCATTGTAAATCATTCATAATTAAGTAATTTGACATATCTTATTCGAAAGAATAACACATAAATTATTAAAGAGTTTTTCGATCTTGCATCCCCTCGAAACAGACTCATTAATGCTGAGTGTAGGAGTGTCTGATTCCTAAAATGGGCCATTTTCACATTTTTTCCACACGCATGATGTCAGATGGATACGTAAGTAAGGAGTTCCTTTTTCTCTTTAACCGTCTGATAAATGCATCGGAGAATGGGAACATGGCTTGTATGTAATCCTTAAACTGAACCCAGAGCAAACGAAACTCACCGACTAGAGTGCGTAGTACACTTCACTACACACTACACTGTCCACACAATTCACAGTTCACAGTTTCAGTCGTGGGTCCTCTCTGGAGGTGGAAGGAAGCAACCCCTCAAAATCTTCCTCTGTATTTTTCCATTTTCCCTTGTGAATCATCTACTAATAAGTTAAAATGAAACGACCATCACAAATGCTCCAACATTTCCCGAAGGAGGACAAGGTGGAGGTCCGCAGAAGAGATTACTCGTACAACAGAGATGGGGTTTTCGTTTGGTTTCCTGCCACAGTGCTCCGGCCATCCTCCACCCGGAGCGCCGACCACCCGAAGACCCACATTTACGTGGAGTTCGAGACCTTAGAGCAACAGCAACCGCGGTCCAAGATGGGGGTGACGGTGATGATGATCATGACAAGACCCCCCGGCTGAGAGAATGTGGAGCTTGATAATGTCAGGCCGGTGCCGCCTCAGGAGTTGCATAGGATCTTTAAAATCGGGGAATTTGTGGAAGCGTTTTGTGGGGACAAAAACAATAGGGGCTGGAGGAAAGCCAAGGTTTTGAAAGTTCTTGAGAACTCCAAGTATGCGGTGGCGATCCTTGCTGATACAACCAGTATTCATGATCATGATAATGATGATGATGATAATGGGAGGAGTATTCACATCGTGGAGGAAGTGGAGCAGTTGGGACTGAGGGTTCTCAGGGATTGGGATGATGGTTTTTGGGTGTCACCGCTTCAGATTCAGGAACCCCATTTCTACCCCACTCACTAACTAGTCCCTCTCCAACCTACCTTTCTTTCCCTTCGTTTTTTTCGTTCTTTTTTTTCCCCCTGATGACTGATAAGATAAAAAAAATTGATGCTTAGTCCGTAGAATGGAGAATAATGGAGTTGATCATTGAGGAACGGTCGAACTGAAATTCACTGTAAATTTCGAGCCTTTTCTATGCTATGTGAATAATTTAGCTCCTTCCATGTTTGTGTTCTATTATGCCCAAAGTTTTCCAAGGAGTCGTTGGAGGAGGTCAAAAGTGATGAATAAGGTTTCCAGGGATCGTGGTATCAAGCAACAATACTCGGATCTTTGGGAAATGCCAAGTTCTTGGTGGAATACCGAGCACTCAAGACAGACGATGCGACTCAATTTCTCAAAGACGAGGCTGACATTTCGTGCATCAGACCTTATCCACCCAAAATTCATCAGGATGAGCCTTTTGAACCTTTTGCACAAGTGGATGCTTGGTATATCGATGGTTGGTGGGTGGGTCATATATCCAGAGCCATCGATCGCTTCAAGTACATGGTTTTTTTCAGGAGCACAAACGAGGAAATGGATTTTGAACACATCAATTCGAGGCCTCATCAAGATTGGATCGAGGACAAAAGGGTTGCAGCCATGGTTCAAAGTTACGGTCACGGTCACGGTCGCGGTCGCGGCTTGTACCGTTTCATATCAGACTCGGCATATCGATCGAGGTCTCGGCGAGACGCATATTTTCAATCATTTATTATTTCAAAAATTGTAAATGATTTTTTAAAATATAAAATAAAAATATACTAAATAAAACTAATAAAAAATTAGTAAACAAAATTTTGAGAGGGTGTCTCGCCGAGTTGACACGAGACGACTCGGGAGTCTCGGCCGATTCACATCATCTTGGAGACGACTCGGTCCGAGTTGGCCGAGTCTCAACGATTTCTCGGCGAGTCGCATGTCTCGGAGTTGAATCGGAACGGTCTCGTATCGTTGTCCTCCGTTCCAGTTTCGACTCGGCCGAGACTTTGAACCATGGTTGCAGCTCCCTGTAACGACCCCACTTCTCCCTAGGGGGCACCCCAAGGTATTCGTGGGCCGCCTGCCCAACTCTCGCCAGGACTCACTCCATAACAATCATTAATACTTCAAGCTAAAACACCATTTTTAATCCAAACCTCAAAAGATAATTCATAAGTACATCATCCAAACTTACAATCTCACACTTCAAATTACAAACCCAAAGTACATAAAGAACTTCCCACATACGTTCTAGTTTCTTAGAACAACAATCCAAAGTCACATAATTTCCATTTCCACAAAACATATACAAAAGAAAACCCTACTTCTAAGGGTTGACACCTCCACTTGGGTTCCCAGTCCCTGTTCAGAAAAACAAAATGGAAAGGGTGAGCTAAAAGCTCAGTGAGTCCCCAAAAGAGCATGCAGAACAACTAGCACATATAGCATTTCACTTGAAATACAAACCTGGAAATAAACAGATAAGGAAAGCATTTAACATCACAAGAGTGGGATACGGGGGCTCTCAGGAGTCAGGGTCCACGACGCTTGATCACGATCTTCGTAGTTGACACTCCGTCAACTTTCACATAGTCCATGTAGAACTCCACTTCTCCTTTCTCCACCAAACCCCCTTCGGGCCCGACTCCACACATAATTTGTCACATAATTTGTTCACATAAGTGATCACATAGTTTATCACATAATTTGTGTTTTTCTCTCCATAATGGACAAGCCCTTTCGTCAAGTCCAGAGCACACATCACATCACATAGTATTCCCTATGGCTAGTACTATTCTTCTCGGCCTAGGCCTAACCTACAGCACGAGTCGAACAACTTGCCGATAGGTCTTGAGAATTCCCAAACTTTTCATGCACATACAATTCACATCAACACTCTTAAGTCACATCCTAGAAATCTTAAAATTTTCTACTCAAATAGGAGTAAATGCGATAAAGTACACACCACTCCATTTGATGGATAAAAAGAATCGTATTTTCACATCAAATCACTTACTACACATAATTCGAATTAAATTCACATAAACACATAACAGGTATGGAAACTCACCAAAATATCAAGGTTCAGACTCTAAAGTTGGCTTAGTTCCAAAGTCTTCAGCACTTTTAAGGGGAAATTGATAAGTTTCACTTTCTCATTTGCAAATCAAGTCTAAATACACTTATTCCTTCATGTAATCGAGGTTTTTTCCAAAATCCCCTTGAAAACAATATTCATCTAGAATGATAAAATATCATACATGATTCTTTTCAAAAAGTGTCATATTAATTAATGTAAAGTGCTCCATCGATATACTTCCTAGACACTACTTCCAAATTCACTTTACTGTAAAACTTATACGAGACTTGTCACATCAAAATTACTCTTCCAGGTCTAACTCAAACTTTAAAACAAATCTCACCAAATCTTTATAGATACTAAATTCACGAAAATTAACTAAAGTAT
The DNA here is from genome assembly GCA_013103745.1 of Gardenia jasminoides. Classification (NCBI taxonomy): domain Eukaryota; kingdom Viridiplantae; phylum Streptophyta; class Magnoliopsida; order Gentianales; family Rubiaceae; genus Gardenia; species Gardenia jasminoides. The sequence continues at coordinate 27,604,857 of CM023097.1, forward strand.
TTCAAAACTTCCAAATCTAACCCATCGACACTTTTTATTCCAAAGTTCATGAAGAGCTTTACTTTTCTTTATTTAAAATCCACGTTTTTAATTCACAAAGACACATACTCACAAATGAGCATATTACATATATACTTAAGCAAAATCTCTTCAAGAAATATCACAAGATTTCGAAATCAAACACCCAAAATTTGCCAGGCATAGGTTCGGCCATTTCACATGCTTTTCCTTCAAGATTTTCAACAACAAAATTCTATTTTCTAACCATAGAATAAACTAATTTCATAAATATTAACCAAGCCACAGTCAGGTCCTCAAGTCCGCTACCTAAAGGTCACCTCAAGTCCGCTACCTAGGTTGGGATTTCAAGAGCCCAAATCAACATTCCAAATATAGCATTTTCTAGTAGAATAAACCATAGATCTATCTTGTTTAACACTAATTAAAGTTAGAATCACAAGATTCAAGCTTTATACCTTCAGATCTGACAAGATCCACCGAGACTTTGTGCTATCTTCTCAAAGTTGACTCTTCCAAGCTCAACAACCCGAAAGCTCCAATCTTAGCTCGAGATCTCCTTGCCTTGAAGATGATCTTCCCACAATTAGCTCTAGATTAAGATCAACCCAACTCACCTAAGCTTTTTCTTCACTTTTCTCTCTCTCTCTCTCTCTCTCTCTCTCTCTTCGGCTCTCCCTCTTTCCTCACACACTCTCTCTCGGCTACTATGGAGGAAGAAGAAACAATGATGAGACCTTCAAGGAAGCCTTGAATCTTGAAGAAAGTGAAGGAAGGAAAAATGGAAGAAGCAACAAATGGAATTTCTTCTCTCTTCCTCTCTCTAACTCTCGGCCCTCTCTCTCTCTTGTGCTCCAAGGTATAGCTGAAAATGAAGCTTCAAGAAGCAAGAAAGAAGCTTGTATAGAAGACAAAAAATGGCCTTTTCCTTAATTTAAGGAAAAGTGGTCAAAAGACCACTTTTCGTCGCGTCAAAACGTGACAGTCCAACTTTTACTGTATTGACTCATTTCGACACTGATCAACCTTAAATATATCGCTATATTATTTCCACATATGCTCGGTTTCAACTTAAAGTCACTATTCATGCTCTGGTACACGATTAAACACTTAAAATCGCTAAAACCACACATCGGCAAATAATTCATGAAAAATTCTCTAAATTTGGAAATAATTATACAAAATATAAATTCACTCATATTTTAATAATTAAATACAATTTAAAACATTAATATGCACTTTAAAAATAAATTAAAATTTTGAAGCCCTCACATCCTTCCCTCCTTAAAAGAATTTTGTCCTCAAAATTCCTTACCTTTCTGTACAAATAGTTTTGGGTATTTCTTCTGCATTTCTTCCTCTAATTCCCAGGTAGCTTCTTCGATCTCATGATTTCTCCAAAGAATCTTTACTAGAGGGATCTTTTTATTTCTCAAGTCTTTCACTTCTCGATCGAGAACTTTCACAGGGCGCTCTTCATAGGTTAGTGATTTATCCACTTCAATCTCTCCTAACTGTAGCACATGGCTAGGGTCGGGATGGTACTTCTTAAGCATGGAAATATGGAAGACATTGTGAATCTTAGACATACTAGGGGGTAAGTCCAACTGGTATGCTACCTTGCCAATTCGCTTGAGAATCTCAAATGGACCTACATATCTTGGTTTCAGTTTCTTCCCTTTCTTAAATACCACTCCCCCTTTCATGGGTTTAACCCTCAGAAAAACTTTATCACCCACTTCAAACTCCAAATCCTTTCTTCGATTGTTAGCATAACTCTTCTGTCGATTTTGTGCGGTTTGAAGCCTCTCGGACTAATTTCACTTTCTCAAAAGCCTCTTCAACCCAAGGAATAGTGGTCAAGTTTAGACTTTTCCTTTCACCTACTTCATCCTAATGGATTGGCGACCTACACCTCCTTCCATAAAGCGCTTCATACGAGGTCATTTGGAGTGAGGCGTGATAACTATTATTGTAAGCAAACTCAACCAAGGGCATGTGTTGGTTCCAACTTTCCCCAAAATCTAACATGTATGACCGCAACATATCCTCCAGAGTTTGTATTGTCCTCTCAGATTGACCATCAGTTTGGGGATGATGCTATACTCAGATTTACTCTAGTCCCCAAAGTCTCTTGTAACTTCTTCCAGAAACGAGAGACAAACCTTGGATCCCCACCGGAAACAATACTAACAGGAATCCCATGTAATCTCACTATTTCATCCAAGTATAGTCGAGCTAACTTCTCCAGAGGGAATTTCATACTCACTGGTAGAAAATGCGCAGTTTTAGTGAGTCGGTCTACTACCACCCATATTGCATCATGCCCCTTTTGACTCCTAGGTAACTCAGTCACAAAATCCATGGTGATATGATCCCATTTCCACTAAGGTATCTCTAAAGGTTGCAAAAGTCCAGAGAGTTTCTGATGCTTAGTCTTAACTTGTTGGCACACAAGACAGGTTTGAACAAATTTTGCCACATCTTTCTTTAAACCATCCCACCAATACAACCTTCTCGAATCTTGATACATTTTGTTGTTCCCAGGATGGATCGTGTATCTAGACCGATGTGCTTCTTCCAAGATTTCTTTTCTTAACTCCTCATTATTCGGTACAACCAATCAATCTCGGAATCTCAGAACTCCTTAGGCCCTAACTTAAAATCTAATGTCTCTCCCCGACTCACCTTATTCAACCATTTTTGTACTCCAGGATCTCCCTTTTGAGCTTCTTTAATGCGTTCTAATATCGGAGATCTCAACACTAAATTCCCAAATATGATCTTCTGTCTCTCCAAACGAGGATTCCATTCACTAACTCTTTTTAACATATCCCATTCTTTAATCATCAACCCTGCCACCTGAGCTTTTCGACTTAGTGCATCTGCTACCTTATTAGCCTTCACAAGGTGATAATTTATGGTACAATCATAATCCTCAAGAAACTCTACCCATCGCCTTTGTCTCAGATTCAATTCTTTTTGAGAAAACAGGTACTTAAGGCTCTTATGGACGGTAAAGACATCAAATGTCACTCCATAAAGATAATGTCTCCACTTTTTCAATGCAAAGATGACTGCAGCTAACTCCAAATCATGGGTTGGATAGTTTTGCTCATGAGGTTTTAATTTCCTAGAAGCATAAGCAATAACTTTCCCATTCTGCATCAGAACACACCCTAATCCTTCTTTCGACGCATCAGAGTAAACTACAAAGCCATCCTTCCCATTTGGCAATGTCAACACAGGAGCCATTGTTAAACGTTTCTTCAACTCCTGAAAGCTAGCCTCACACTTAGGATTCCAATTAAACTTATCATGCTTCCTGGTCAAATCGGTTAAAGGCCCCGCAATCCGTGAGAAGTCTTGAATAAACCGTCGGTAATACCCCGCTAAACCCAAGAAACTTCTAACCTCGATAGGGTTTCCCGATTGTTTCCATTGAGTCACAGCTTCCACTTTAGCAGGGTCTACAGAGATTCCATCCTTAGAAATTTTATGTCCCAAAAAGGACACTTCCTCCAACCAGAACTCGCACTTGTTGAACTCAGCATATAGTAAGGTCTAAAGACTCGTTGCATCAAATCCATGAACGCAGCAGGGGCATTCGTTAATCCGAAGGGCATCACCACAAATTCAAAATGTCCATATCTTGAATTAAATGCAGTTTTTGGCACATCTTCCTTTCTAATCCTCAATTGATAGTACCCTTGCTTCAAATCCAACTTGGAAAAGACTACTGACCCCTGTAATTGATCAAATAGTTCATCAATAAGTGGCAAAGGGTATTTATTCTTTATCGTCACATCATTGAGCCATCGATAGTCTATACACAACCTCAAACTCCCATCCTTTTTCTTAACAAATAGGACAGGTGCTCCCCAAGACGAATCACTTTCCCTAATGAAACCCCGTTCTAATAAATCTTGCAATTGAATTCTCAATTCCTTAAGTTCCGTTGAGGCCATTCGATACAGGTTTTTTGAGATTGGAGCTGTTCCTGGTATCAAATCAATCTTAAATTCTACCAGTCGCTCAGGAGGTAAGTTCTCTAACTTCTCAGGGAAAACGTCTGGGAAATCCTTCACAACTGGTACTTCTTCCAAGTTCGTCTTAGCACTTGGAGGATTTATAAGAAAAGCTAGGTAACCCTGAGCCCCTTTACTTAACAATTTCCTAGCCTTAATTCCCGAAATGAGAGCAGACGAGGCTAACCTCCCTTTTACATCGAGTCTCAAAGTAGCCTCTCTAGGAATAGAAAACTCCACAGTTTTCGCCCTACAATCCAATTTGGCATGATAATGAGCCAAACAATCCATTCCTATGATGACATCATAACCTTTTATATCCAAGCTTATCAAATCCACCACTAACTTCCTCTTCCCTACCCAAATGTCACAATTCTTGTACACCCAACTCGTAACTAGGCTTTGTTCTCCGTGGGTGTCCTAACTTCCAGGTCATAAGGTAATCTAACAGGCTTGATGTCTACCCCAATTAAAAAGGCAGGATTTACAAATGAATGTGATGCACCAGGGTCAACTAAAATTCTAGCTAAACGATGGAAAACAGGGATGGTACCTTCAATCACCTCAGTGGGGTCGGGGACTTGCTATTGATCAATAGCATATACCCTAGCTGGAACTCATGGCCGATTCACGGATGCACTAGCTTGACTGGGGGCTAGTCTGCTTGACTGCTTAGACACTCCTTCCTTTTGACTCATCGGGCAAGCGGTTAATTGGTGCTCAGTGCTTCCGCACTTAAAACATCCTCCTGTCTTTCTCCAACAACTATCTTTAGTATGGTTAGACTTTCCACAAAACCCACAGAAAATACTAGGAGTGGAAGCTTGACTTCTCTGAGAGACACTCCTCAGTGGCCCCCTCCCACTTACAGTTCCCCCTGACATTGCGCCCTTAGTATTTCCTCCCCTTGCCATTGACCCTCGTGACATTCCAGAAGTGTTTGTTCTGCCCATACCTCTTCCAAATTTAGGAGCTGAAGCACCCTCACTCATTGGTCCACGACTACTGCTAGGTGCGTTCCTCTTTCTCGCATTAAAAGTTCTCACTTGAGCCTTGACTCCCTCAATTCTCTGGGCCTTATCCGCAGCCTCACTAAAACTATTTACTTGAGCAACTGCCAAACTTTCCTGCAATTCCACATTTAACCCCTGCACAAACCTCCTTATCCTTCTTTGTTCTGTTGCTACTAACTCAGGGGCAAACCGTGATAGTTTGGTGAATTGAGTCTCGTATTTTGCAATACTCAACAATCCCTGCCTACACCTAATAAAATCATCTTCCCTCTTCTCTTGCACTAACGGGGGAAGAAATTTAGCATTAAACTCCCTAGTGAAATTCACCCAAGTTCTAGGGTTTGTTCTCTATCCCACTTAGCCCTTATCATGTTCCACCATGACCGGGCAGCTCCCTCAAATTGAAACACAGCAAAGGTTACCTGTCTCTCTTCCGTATAATCCAGTGCAGCAAAAATGTCTGAAATTCTTTCCATCCAACCCTCAGTGGTTTCAGGGTCGGGTCCCCCAAGGAATTTTGGTGGGTTAAACTTCTAGAATCTCTCTAGTGCTCTATCCACATCACCCCCTAGATGGACAGGTTGTTGCTCAGGACTAAGGCCCTGTTGGCCCGCCAGACGATCTAATATCTCAGTCATTCAATTAATGGCCATAGCCATTTGTTCTCCAAAGTCAACCCCAGCCCCTTGGTTTTGATCAGCGGCTGACTCACGATCACCTCCAATATTTTGAAGTAGCCTAGTCCCTCGCCCACGTCCTCAGCCTCTTCTAACCTCCATAATTCTATAGAGGGCGTACAATTTAAAGTAAGCACAAGAAAATAAATGCATTTCAAGAGAAACCACTTCAAAATTTAGTCAAAACACTTTATTTACACAACTCATATGATAGCAGTGCCAGGTGTATACCCAAGGAGCATGCTTTTAACAAAAGTATACATGGTTCACATCAAGTTCACATGTACAACCAAACAAAATACAATACTCAAAAGATTCGCAAGCATACAACTACAGGAATTGGGAACCCATCCTACGACACTAAGGATTACACAAAACTCAAATTTCATACTAGTCTAGCCCATCAAGCCTCAAAAGTGGAAGACTCCGTGGAAGCACTCTCCGAAGAGTCGGACTCCAGATACTGGGGATCCCTCTCGGCCATAGCGGCCTCTCCCTCTGACTCACTCCGATGATCTCCTCCCATGTCTGCGTCAGTAGGTGGCTGATCAACAGAAGCCTCCCCAACTTGGTTAGCCTCAACCACTCCCTCCATCAAGGCCTCGCACTCAGCGGCTATGCCCTAAGCTCGGTCTCGTGCCACTCTCGCCACTTTAGCTGCTCACTCATTGGCCAAGTGAACCTCCTCCTCCAACTCACGGATCCTTTCAGCCTGATCATGTGTCTCCATCAACAACTGGTCCACTTCCTCTCGAAACTCTCTAGTAACTCGAGTCAGGACCTTCCTCTCACAATAGATCGCCAAGACTACCCTATCAGGGTAGGCATGAGTCCTCCAACAATCACAATCACGCCTAGGTCTCGTCCTAGGGTTGTAGGCCCTGTGACCACCCGTAGGCCCGGGTCGATATGTCACTATAGGCTATCGATCTCTCGGAATAGCATCAACACCATCACCAGAAGCCATAACCTATAAAATAAACCCCATTAGAACTTATTTGAACTTAAATCTCATTAACACTCACTCATAAGCGATAACAATCACTTAACTTTCTATTCTTAACCTACTGAACTCTCAATTAATCTCACTAACTCTCACTGTACCCAAATTAATCAAATTTAGGCTCTGATACCACCTGTGACGACCCCACTTCTTCCTGGGGCGCACCCCAAGGTATCCGTGGGCCGCCTGCCCAACTCTCGCCAGGACTCACTCCGTAACAATCATTAATACTTCAAGCTAAAACACTATTTTTAATCCAAACCTCAAAAAATAATTCATAAGTACATCATCCAAACTTACAATCTCACACTTCAAATTACAAACCCAAAGTACATAAAGAACTTCCCACATACGTTCTAGTTTCTTAGAACAACAATCCAAAGTCACATAATTTCCATTTCCACAAAACATTTACAAAAGAAAACGCTACTTCTAAGGATTGACACCTCCACTTGGGTTCCCAATCCCTGTTAAGGAAAACAAAATGGAAAGGGTGAGCTAAAAGCTCAGTGAGTCCCCAAAAGAGCATGCAGAACAACTAGCACATATAGCATTTCACTTGAAATACAAACCTGGAAATAAACAGATAAGGAAATCATTTAACATCACAAGAGTAGGATACGGGGGCTCTCAAGAGTCAGGATCCACGACGCTTGATCACGATCTTCGTAGTTGACACTCCGTCAACTTTCACATAGTCCATGTAGAACTCCACTTCTCCTTTCTCCACCAAACCCCCTTCGAGCCCGACTCCACACATAATTTGTCACATAATTTGTTCATATAAGTGATCACATAGTTTATCACATAATTTGTGTTTTGCTCTCCATAATGGACAAGCCCTTTCGTCAAGTCCAGAGCACACATCACATCACATAGTATTCCCTATGGCTAGTACTATTCTCCTCGGCCTAGGCCTAGCCTACAGCACGAGTCGAATGACTTGCCGATAGGTGATAGGGATTTTCTTTATTCCTCAAATTTTAAATAACCTTTATAACCCTATATTACCGCAAGTATACGGATCGTTTATTGAGTATAGGGAAATAAGGTGTCGATCCCATGAGAAAGAGTGTCAAGTATCGGTGATTTTCAAACTCCTCTATTATTTAGACTGTCACAACAAAGATATAAAGGGAGAAGGCGGTAAACCGTCCTAAGGAAGAAGGATTAAGCAATTAAAACCGACCGCTAGGTGTCGAAGACATCCAATTGGCGGTAGAAAGGAAATAACAAGAAAGCAAGTAAAGAGTTAAGATCCTAGAGCTCTAGAATCCCTTGTTAAGTTAGATTAGAAGTTAGTCAAGTTAATTATGTCCCTTCTCCAATGATTTGCTAAGGTATAACTTCCTTTTTCATGCCATCATTTTCGTCAATGGTCATGTGTGGTGAAAGCTCTCATTTAAGATAAGCTAGTCACTCGGAATCGCTTTCACCAATTCCTTAACTCCTTGGAATCTTCCTTGACCTATTTTCATAGAGAAAAGAGAGAAACAAGTTAAATAGGCTCAATGAAGTTATAGTTTAAAACCAAAACCAACCAACTATATTCACTACTTTCGTGAGAATATAAGTTAGTGTTTAAGAACTTAGATCTTATTGAAGGCCAGTTTTTCATTGCTCATCAACATCAAGCATAAGCACAAGTCTTAAACTAGCAAAATCAATGAGGACATAAATAACTCAACTACTTCATAATCACAACTACAGCAAGTTCATCCTCACTCTAGGATTTGAGAGGCTTAACTAAACATACTACTACTAACTATACTACTAAACTAATGAACTAGTGAAGACTACATGCCTCCTCTCTACTCCTCTTCAAATGTCTAAAAGAGGTCCTATTTATAGATGAATTCATCCATAAACTTCCAAGACTTTATCATGTGAATACAAGAAAAGTTTGGTCTTGAAAAGTCAAAGAAATTGGCTTCATGAATCTCTTGTTTTCATGCATTGAATCCATTGAATTTAAATCTCAAATGAGTTGTAAAGTTGTGTTTTTGATTGGTCATGAGTTGTTTCTTCAACTTCACAAAATTCTTCATGTAACTTTCAGCTGAAATTTCGTCCAAAAACTGAGCTGGGATTGAGTTGGAAAATCTAGAATCCGTGACAAGTTGCAGCAGTCATTTTCTGAGGATCCGCGATGTGGATCCGCGAGGCATAGGATCGCGGATCACATCGCGGATCTTCTCCCCTGTCTCCTATGAGAGGGATTCGCGAGCTGCTTGAAATTTCCACTTGTTGGTTCGCGTTTTGACTCGCGACTCCACTTGAAACTTGCAAATTCCGAGCTTTTGTCGTGAAATTGGCGCGTTAATTGCTCCGACTTTTATCCCTTTGATTCCTTGATATTCCAATTGCATTTTCCATTTTTCAATTTGAAATTTCTTCCACTTTGGATATTTCAATTTCCAACTTTTCTTCCAAGCTTCTTTGCAATTTTCCTCATTTTGTCCTCATTTGATAATTGGACAAGCAATCCTACAAAAACATGAAGATTTCACCACATTAGTGCACAAGAATGCACTTTTCTATTTAAACCACAAAATGTAGAATTTCAATAAAAACCCTAGTTCATTAGCCATTAAACTAACAAAAACACACAAAAACTACATAATTAATCTTACTAAAAACATGCAAAATATTGACTTATCAATAGATCTTGGGAATTCCCAAACTTTTCATGCACATACAATTCACATCAACACTCTTAAGTCACATCATAGAAATCTTAAAATTTTCCACTCAAATAGGAGTAAGTGTGATAAAGTACACACCACTCCATTTGATGGATAAAAAGAATCGTATTTTCACATCAAATCACTTACTACACATAATTCGAATTAAATTCACATAAACACATAACAGGTATGGAAACTCACCAAAATATCAAGGTTCTGACTCTAAATTTGGCTTAGTTCCAAAGTCTTCAACACTTCCTAAAATGAATAAGGGGAAATTGATAAGTTTCACTTTCTCATTTGCAAATCAAGTCTAAATACACTTATTCCTTCATGTAATCGAGGTTTTTTCCAAAATCCCCTTGAAAACAATATTCATCTCGAATGATAAAATATCATACATGATTCTTTTCAAAAAGTGTCATATTAATTAATGTAAAGTGCTCCATCGATATACTTCCTAGACACTACTTCCAAATTCACTTTACTGTAAAACTTATATGAGACTTGTCATATCAAAATTACTCTTCCAGGTCTAACTCAAACTTTAAAACAAATCTCACCAAATCTTTATAGATACTAAATTCATGAAAATTAACTAAAGTATTTCAAAACTTCCAAATCTAACCCATCGACACTTTTTATTCCAAAGTTCATGAAGAGCTTTACTTTTCTTTATTTAAAATCCACGTTTTTAATTCACAAAGACACATACTCACAAATGAGCATATTACATATATACTTAAGCAAAATCTCTTCAAGAAATATCACAAGATTTCGAAATCAAACACCCAAAATTTGCCAGGCATAGGTTCGGCCATTTCACATGCTTTTCTTTCAAGATTTTCAACAACAAAATTCTATTTTCTAACCATAGAATAAACTAATTTCATAAATATTAACCAAGCCACAGTCAGGTCCTCAAGTCCCCTACCTAAAGGTCACTTCAAGTCCGCTACCTAGGTTGGGATTTCAAGAGCCCAAATCAACATTCCAAATATAGCATTTTCTAGCAGAATAAACCATAGATCTATCTTGTTTAACACTAATTAAAGTTAGAATCACAAGATTCAAGCTTTATACCTTCAGATCTGACAAGATCCACCGAGACTTTGTGCTATCTTCTCAAAGTTGACTCTTCCAAGCTCAACAACCCGAAAGCTCCAATCTTAGCTCGAGATCTCCTTGCCTTGAAGATGATCTTCCCACAATTAGCTCTAGATTAAGATCAACCCAACTCACCTAAGCTTTTTCTTCACTTTTCTCTCTCTCTCTCTCTCTCTTCGGCTCTCCCTCTTTCCTCACACACTCTCTCTCGGCTGCTATGGAGGAAGAAGAAACAAGGATGAGACCTTCAAGGAAGCCTTGAAGCTTGAAGAAAGTGAAGGAAGGAAAAATGGAAGAAGCAACAAATGGAATTTCTTCTCTCTTCCTCTCTCTAACTCTCGGCCCTCTCTCTCTCTTGTGCTCCAAGGTGTAGCTGAAAATGAAGCTTCAAGAAGCAAGAAAGAAGCTTTTATAGAAGACAAAAAGTGGTCTTTTCCCTAATTTAAGGAAAAGTGGTCAAAAGACCACTTTTCGTCGCGTCGAAGCGCGACAGTCCAACTTTACTATATTGACTCATTTCAACATTGATCAACCTTAAATATATCTCTATATTATATCCACATATGCTCGGTTTCAACTTAAAGTCACTATTCATGCTCCGGTACACGATTAAACACTTAAAATGGCCAAAACCACACACCGGCAAATAATTCATGAAAAATTCTCTAAATTTGGAAATAATCATACAAAATATAAATTCACTCATATTTTAATAAGTAAACACAATTTAAAACATTAATATGCACTTTAAAAATAAATTAAAATTTTGAAACCCTCACACTCCCAAAGTATGATTATTATCATTTTTCCTTATCTACTTCGTGCTCTTGTTTTTCTAGCAAAATCTTTTCCATTCCTTATGTTGCATCATGTGAAGATAACAGTATACATTTTTAGATGAGCATTGTTCATTTCATTGCCCTTCTCATTTTTTGGTGGCAGATGGTTGACTTGCAGAGAAGTTCAGATAAGATGGAGATGAAAACTAGAGACTTGAAGATCCGTAGTGGAAACATGGAGGAGAAGGAGTTCGGAAATGGGATGATGGTGGAGGTCAAAAGTGATGAACAAGGATACCAGGGGTCTTGGTACACTACAGCCGTTGTTTGCTCCATTGCAGATGATAGGTTTTTGGTTGAATATCAAACGCTGAGAACAGACGATGAATCTGAACCCTTTAGAGAAATCACTCAAAGATCTTACATCAGGCCTTACCCACCTCGTATTCAAAAGGTTGACAACTATAAAATGCTTGAAGAAGTTGATGCATGGTATAATGATGGATGGTGGGTTGGCCTTGTTTGCAAAGTTCTTGAAAACTTAAAGTATGCATTTTATTTTTGGACCTCAAATGGGAAATAGAGTTTGGTCATATGAAGAATGGAAAGGGGAAAATAGATCACTGATTTTAGGGTATGGATTTAAATGCTCTAAACTAGTAATTCTTTTGGAAGCATATATTAGTTCAGTAATTCATTTCTCAAATTTCTAACGTCTTGAATTGGACCCACGTGGTGTTACAAAGATACTTATGATTATGAAGTTAAATGAGTTCTTTTAAATCTATGCTGACTATGTATATTACTTAAAATGCAGAAGAAATCCAAGTTGCTAAAGAAGTCCTGGCTTGGAAAGTTGAGGGGACGAAATGGTGGAGTAGCATCGGCTCCGTGTTTTTGCAAAAGGATGAAGGTAGAGGTAAAAAGTGATGAAGAAGGTTACAGGGGTTATTGGTACCCTGCAACTATTGTTGGACCCACAGGAAATGGAAAGTATTTAGTAGAATATCAAACTTTGAAGATTGATGATGAAACTGAACCTCTCAAAGAAGAAGTTGATGTTTTCTACACAAGGCCACGGCCCCCAATTGTTCAGCAAACTGAGCGATTCAAACCACTTGAAGATGTTGATGCTTGGTACAATGAAGGGTGGTGGGTTGGTCAAATCTGTAAAGTCGTCAAGGGTTCAAAGTACACAGTTTATTTTGAGACCACAAATGAAGTCATGGAGTATCAACATTCTGATTTGAGGCCTTATCAAGATTGGATTAATCAACAATGGATTTGACCTATGAGGGTATGACCTATGAGGATTTCTGCATCCGTTCAGTATTTAGCTGTCTGCTGTTTGTTCAAATGATAGGGTCAAGCTTGATCCAGGTTATACCATTAGAATGGTTGGTCTACATGTTTGAAGATGGTACTTTCCTCTTTTATCAAATGGGGAATTTATGCTCGTAACATATCAGCCACTTCCCCATTTTATCAGTTACAAATTTGCGCAGACTTGTTTATAAGTAATCTTTTTGCAGATTACTAGTAGAGCATAATATATAATTTTTTCATTCTGTCAAAAACAAGGTTTGCTATATTGGCCGATTCCGAGTTAACTCGTCCGAGTCATAACCAGAACGGAAGGCACCAGTACGATACCAACACCCGCATCACCGTTTGACCAGGATCGGAGTTGAGTCGGCCGATACTGACTGAGTCAACTCAGATCTACAAGAAATCATCAAAACTCGTCGAGTTTGACCGAGTCACATCGTGAGTTACAATGGAGAGCAATAAACTCGTAACAGAAATTTGAGGTGAAATTCAATACCGCAATAAGTTCAAATCTACTAACTACATCACCTATTAGGGCCGATCATCTACCCACATGGATCTCTTTCTCCTGTAAGTCCTCAATCCCCATCCTATCTTCTTCTCTAGTACCTCCCATCGGATCTAGTCGAGGTTTCTTGAAAGTTGTGGTTTGAAGACTCATAATTTTGTTGGGACTGATCTTGATCTTTAAATTGAATGAACAAGAAGAATTGGAGTAAAATTGGTAGTAAGACAAATCTAGGGCATGGGAAGAGTACTGATTTAGGAGTATTGAGGAGGAAGTGGTTTTTCAAGAGTTCGATAAAAAAGTAGCGCCAGGGAAATCTATTGCTAATGGATTTGCAGAAAGGGAAGACGAATCAGTCGGAGAAGATGAGATGGTTTTTTGGGTGGAACTGAAGTGAAGTACGTGTTTACATAGGGATTAGTTTTAGGCTTAATTACAAAGTACCCCCTATAATTATGAATTAGTAACAAATTGGTGGGTGTCAAACCGCCAAAAATAAAATACCTACTCTAAGAATATAAATTCAAGTATAATGGTAAGTAGGGTCGTATCCTCAGGGATTGGGTGATTTATTTCCTACAGAGAATTTTGGGGGTTTTGGAGAAGATAGCAAATAATTAAAAAGGAATAAAAGCTGAAATTCTAATTAAGCAAGGAATACAGGAATTAAATAACACAAGAAACAATGAATTAAAACAACCTAGTCAAGGAATTAATCTCAGCACCGGTGCACACAACTGATCATAGATTCATGGAAATATTCATACGTTCACGAATAAATTGGTTATAGTGGTCAAGCAATGCACCCAACCACCAATTTTTTCTTATTTTTATAGTAGTCCAGAGACGCTCATAAACTACCCTCTTGTGAACTACAACCCTAGAGACGCTCATAGGATTTAATGAAGTCACAGCATTAGAAATTAGAAAAACCCAATTCTAGATGACAAACACACAAGCGTTATTTAGGCTAGATTAATTACTCCCATGATCTAGATTAGACCGCTTGCGAGGCGGTGAAATTGTCTCGTTTGCCACTAATCAAGATGCTTAAAGGTGACGCGCCAACACCTTAATTGACTATATATTATTTAGACAATTGAACAACAGGCCTAATTATCCAATAAATCTAAACAATAATAACTCAGGAAAAAATAGAGAATAATTAAATATCCATGAACGTATAAATTAAATAGACAACTAAAACGATATCACAATTGTTGTGCACCGATCCGTGATTATCCCTCAACTAGGAAAGGGATTTAGCCACACCTCGCTATTGCCATGCAAACCATGAATTCCATGCAATTTGTATAGATGGGAAAGCACTTGAATTAACAAGGAAAAAAATCTTCAGTTGAGAACTACGAACAACCACTGGAAAATATGCCAAGTACTGATCTAAGGAAGTTGATGCCAAAAGACGGGAAAACAGAAAACTGGAACACACCAAAAATGAAGGAAAAAGAACCAAAGCTATTAATCATGTACTAGTCTATTTCCTATGAGTCTAGCGGTGCAAAACTAAAGCAAGGAACTCATCTATCTTCCGAGTGACGGCGGAAGGAAGAAACTAAATACTACTACTAAGTCCCCTCACAAAGAAAGGAAAAATATTCCTCTTATTGGTCTCGCGTTCCGGCCTTTTTGGAAACAACCAATATCAATCTCAAAGTGATTCGAAAGTCCTCCAGCAATTAGGAAACAGATTCCGACTATTACTCCACTTCGTCCCTGGAAAAGCGTGCCTTTCTTTAGTAGGATATCTTCTCTTATTTTCCTCCTGATTTGTTGCCGACTTCTTTTCTGAATATATTTGGAAATTCAAATTTAAATACCACTTTAAGCACCAAGTGCCTGCAATGGATACAAAAACCAAATATGAGCGAAAACTCAATTCTTTGCATAATAAGTGGCCAAAATTAAGATCAAATACCAGCAAATAAACTGCATAATTATCTCCCTATCAAATTCCCCCACACCTAGACAATGCTTGTCCTCAAGCATTTCACTATCACAATCAAGATGACAATTACTTCATAGCACAATAAACTAACACAAGTATCAGATCTTCTCAACGATTTCATCAAAATCAGGATGTAGAAGATTCAACTCTCACACGTATATTAGTGTATCTCTCACCACTCAAAAGTGTTTAAAGGGACATATGTGCTCAAAACAACATGGAAAGATATTACCATAGGCTTGCTAATATATCATTTTTCCACCACTCAAAATAAATTCAATACAAAAATCAAAGGGTCTTTAACAAGGGATGTAATGAGGCTTAGGTAAAGGGTTGGATAAGAAAGGAAAATTTAGGCTAAACACATCAAAGGAAATACTAACAATCCATTGCATGATTCAATTGTCTTCTTCATTTGCACGAGTCCTCCAAAGCATATCAAGTTAAGTTTTGCAAGTGATAACACAATCTGAACTTTGCCTAACTACCACAATACAACATATATATATATATATATATATATATATATGAACGCTTCACAACTTCTTTTTTTCATTTTCTTCTATTCTTTTTTTTTTGCATTTTTTTTATTTTCCTCTTTTTTTTTTTTTTTGCTTTTTTTTTTTTTTTTTCCTTTTTTTCAACAAGACATAACTAATAATGAAACATAAACACACTTGCTAGCTTCAACCATACCTTTGCACCACTAATTGAAATCATCATGCAATAAAATTAAGGCATTCCTTTGACACAGAATTCAAACAAGAAGGTACAAACAAAAATTGGATTAAGGGTAATTCAAAGGGTTTTTAAACAATGAAAAGGCTTTGGTTCAAACATGGTCAATTAAGGGAAAATATAAATGGGACAAGTCCTTAGAAAGTCAAAAGGGGTAAACCTAAGTGCCCTTATCACTTTCATGCATCAAATTCAACAATGTGATCTCGACATGCATAACAAAGCAAGTTCTAGAATAATCTAACCATGTGCGATATCACTCAATGAAAGAAATTAGAGCAATTTATGAATGAAATGCTCCTTAGGCTCAAAAGCTCACCAATCGCTAAAAATTTGTCAAATCTTGTACATCCATCAATTGAATCAATTGCAAGAAAAATATAATACTCATGCTAGCAAAACAAAATAAAAAGTATATCTTAAGAAAATCCTAATCATACTTGCATCTTTCTTACTTTTCACAACAAAACAAAATTCTAAGAAATTGCAAAAAGTTGTGAAAAACTTAAAAATTTTTGAAAAAATATATATATCTAAGAAAATATCCCCTCCCCACACCTAAATCAGACATTGTCCTCAATGGATGAAAATAAAAAGTAAAAGGAAAATAAGAGGACTCCCTTGATTAGATAATGAAGCACCGGAGGAGGTTGAACGATGAAAATGCTTGAGTTGATGTCTAATCATCAATGAAATTTGGAGCACAAGAGACCCGAGAGTCACAGTTGACAATGAATACAGATACTAGATGCTATAAGGAATAAGATAAAAAGAATTAGAATAAAAGAGGGAATTTTTTTTTTGGTATACACCCTATCCGTTGTAAGGCATGGGCATGCTATAGCAGCATGAGTCTTCTGCCCATCGCTTCCCTGCATTGGCTTCAAAAAGGCCTGTAAGACGTGGGCACGCTTTGCAAGCTAGAGTCCTCTGATCCTTGTCCTGACAAGTGCGCCTGACATTCGCTTCAAAAGCGTGGGCACGCCTTAGAAGCTGTGGTCTTCTGGCACCCAACTGTTGCATTGTCTTACCAGCGCACCCCTGTAAAGCGTGGGCATCCCTTGCAAGATGAAATCTTCTGTCTCCACCCACTAAAACACAGTCAAAAATAAAGGAAAAACTATTAATAAGGAAAAACTTAAAAATGAGAAGAACGAAAAATTAAATCCTTGGGTTGCCTCCCAAGCGGCTTTCTTTAATGTCTTTAGCTAGACATTTCCATGCTTGGTCATGGAGGATAAAATCGTATAACTCTTTTCATTATATCATTCTCATACTCATGATATTTATCATAAATAGAGAAATCTTTAAGCACGTGAACTATTTTCTTCTTTTAACTAGTGGATGGCTGCAAACATGCAAGTAATGCTTTCAATTCTTTATTTACTCCTTCATCACAATCAATTAATAACCTAATAGTCTTTGCAACTCCTAACTTATCTCTATCATGAAATTCAAAAATTTCTAGTATAACAAAATCAATCTCACCAACAGAAACTATAGAATGAGAGATAAGAGTTAGGGATGAAGGAAATGTCACAACAATTGGGATTTCTTCATTGAACTTGTTGACAAGAGAGACTAAAGGTTGGGATCCCCTTGTTTCTTCCTTAGCTTTCTCTTCAACCATAGATTTAGATTCTTCCCTTTGAATCTCTTGCCATTCGTCACCACTTCTTAAGGTAATTGCACTCATATCTGGTTTGGAATTGACAATGGTCTGTGAGTGTAATTTTTCAGAATTCTAAGACGTCAATTGGCTCACAGTAGATGCCAGTAGACAAATTTGATTCTCCAAATTACGAATGCTTGTCTTTGTCTCTAGCTGAAATTGAGCAGTGCTTTGTTGGAATTGAGCAATGCTTGTCGCCAAACTCTTAACAAAATCTTCCAGGGAACTCCTCCCGCTAGAGGATGAGGATTGAGATATTGGACTCACTGCATAGTTATAGTTGGGGTAATCCCACCATCCTTGACCATGCATATTTGAATAAGTATCAAACATTGGTGGAGATGGATTTTGAAATACTCCAACATCACAAATTTGATCATCCATGTCATCTTGAAGTAGCGGGCACCAGTCAGTCAGATGATCCAACTGACATATTCTACAAGTGTTGACTTGCGATTTCTGTCCATCACTCAATTTTTGCACAAGAGAAGCCATATCATCTGAACAAGGATCACTAATGGAATAGTTCTCATTAATCCAATTAGGAACAAAATCCAATCTATCACCAAAACATTGAAAATTAGTAGCCATCAACTAGTAAGAAAAATAGATGAGAAATAAAGGAGAAGAAGAGAAAAAAAAATTTGAGAAAATAATTCAAGCACCAGTCCCCGACAATGGTGCCAAAATTTGGTAGGTGTCAAACCGCCAAAAATAAAATACCTACTCTAAGAATATAAATTCAAGTATAATGGTAAGTAGGGTCGTATTCTCAGGGATTGGGTGATTTATTTCCTACAGAGAATTTGGGGGGTTTTGAAGAAGATAGCAAATAATTAAAAAGGAATAAAAAGCTGAAATGCTAATTAAGCAAGGAATACATGAATTAAATAACACAAGAAACAATGAATTAAAACAACCTAGTCAAGAAATTAATCTCAGTACCGGTGTACACAATTGATTATACATTCATGAAAATATTCATACGTTCACGAATAAATTGGTTATAGTGGTCAAGCAACGCGCCCAACCACCAATCTTTCCTTATTTTATAGTAGTCCAGAGACACTCATAAACTACCCTCTTGTGACCTAGACAACCCTAGAGACACTCATAGGATTTAATGTAGTCACAGCATTAGAAATTAGAAAGACCCAATTCTAGATAACAAACACACATGCGGGTTTATTTAAGCTAGATTAATTACTCCCATGATCCAGATTAGATAGCTTGAGGCGGTGAAATTGTCTCGTTTGCCACTAATCAAGATGCTTAAAGGCTGACGCGCCAACACCCTTATTGACTATATATTATTTAGACAATTGAACAACAGGCCTAATTATCCAATAAATCTAAACAATAATAACTCAGGGAAAAATAGAGAATAATTAAATACCCATGAACGTATAAATTAAATAGACAACTAAAACGATCTCACAATTGTTGTGCCCCGAGTCTTGATTATTCCTCAACTAGAAAAGGGATTTAGCCATGCCTCGACATTGCAATGCAAACCGTGAATTCCATGCAATTTGTATAGATGGGAAAGCACTTGAATTAGCAAGGAAAAAAATCTTCAGTTGAGAACTACGAACAACCACTGGAAAATATGCCAAGTATTGATCTAAGGAAGTTGACGCCAAAAGACGGGAAAACGGAAAACTGGAACACAACAAAAACAAAGGAAAAAGAACCAAAGCTATTAACCATGTACTAGTCTATTTCCTATGAGTCTGGCGGTGCAAAACTAAAGCAAGGAACTCGTCTATCTTCCGAGTGACGGCGGAAGGAAGAAACTAAATACTACTACTAAGTCCCCTCACAAAGAAAGGAAAAATATTCCTCTTATTGGTCTCGCGTTCCGGCCTTTTTGGAAACAACCAATGTCAATCTCAAAGTGATTCGGAAGTCCTCCAGCAATTAGGAAACAGATTCCGACTATTACTCCACTTCGTCCCTGGAAAAGCATGCCTTTCTTTAGTAGGATATCTTCTCTTATTTTCCTCCTAATTTGTTGCCAACTTCTTTTTTGAAGATATTTGGAAATTCAACCTTAAATACCACTTTAAGCACCAAGTGCCTACAATAGACACAAAAACCAAATATGAGCGAAAACTCAATTCTTTACATAATAAGTGGCTAAAATTAAGATCAAATACCAGCAAATAAAGTGCATAATTATCTCCCTATCACAAATTACCCCTATATTTACAAAACATACAAAAATTATTTACTTTTAATAATATGAGATTGATAACTAGAGAAGCATCACTTTCTTTAAATAATTACTAAGTATCCATGTTAATGAAGGTATTTATCAAATTTAATTTGATAATTGTATTGGTTATAGTATCCCCTATTTTTAGTAAATTTTTTTTAGAATTTTTGGAAAGCCTTATATACTCTAAGTTGCGTATCACCCGATATCCAACTGATATGTCGCGACGGATGTGGAACAACCGCGACCGTGATGCGACCGCGACCCGCGACAGCGAACCATGGTCAAAAATCGATTTTACAATATAAACGCTTATAACCTTCCCTCTATGTCTTGTGATAATGATTCCTTTTACAGTACACGCGCAGGGTACTATGTGTGTTCAGGTTACAAATTTTGTATGGTCATGACATTAAGTGTTTTGATTTAAATTCTTTTCTTTATTTCGTTGCTTTTTCAAAACCTACCAGTGCTTTTGTAGCAATATTGTTTTCATCGTTTCTAGGAGAAGAATGAAGAGTTATAATGTCCATCCTTCAAAATATGCTGCTTTTCTTTTTGCTGTTAATATTTCATATTTTTACTTATCGCTGCTTTTGATTTTTAGAAAGAAAGAAGGATTCAATTCTTCTTGGCTTAATTTGCTTTCTCATATTTTCATTTTCTTCACTGATTCACTTTCAGTTGTCAGAGAAACTTATTCCAATTTTTTTCGGCAGCTATAATTTGTTTGGAGCTCCGGTGGATGGCAACATCACAAGGGAAATCCTACGTATGAGAACCAGTTGGATGACAATGATGGAAAGAAATGGTGCATGCGGATCTCCAGGAAAGGATCCTTGGAGATGGTAACAGTGGCCGATATATTGGAACCTCATGCCTTGTTGGAGGCGGTGACGATGAGGGTGACATGAATTTCTTTAATGATAGACCAAAGTTGGTTGAGAATTCATAACCATCTCCATTTAATCTGTGTTTTCTTGCAGTTGCTTATCATCTGACAGTGTCAACCCCTAAAACAAAAACTGTTCATTTGTGTAGAGCTGAAAAGTTTGTTACTTGTAGATGATGTTAGGCATACCTTTAGAGTTTACACCATGATAATTCAGGTTCTATGCGTGCATTCGACTAATGTTTTCACTAGTCCGTATTCTGTTTGTTTGAGGCTGAAAATGTTTTTTGGGAAATATTTTCCTAACTTCTGATGATGTTTGGCTGCACAAAAACCAATGAAAATATTTTTCTAAAAAGGTTACTTACTGAAGTTAGTTTGTGAGGGCTCAAAATTCTATTTTTTATTTAAAAATACATAATAATATTTATATTATGTTTATTCACTAAAATATTAGTGAATTTATACTTTGAGTTATTATTTTCTAATTTAAAAGCTTCTTCCATTTCTTGAAGCTTCAAGACACCATTAGAGGGCATTTATCTTGTTCTTCCTCCTTCTTGTTGCTGCCGTGAGAGAGAGAGAGAGGGAGAGAGGTCCAAGATTGAGAGAGAGAAAGGAAGAGGAAAGAAAGCTCATCTTGTTGTTCATCTTGCTTGGCATCTTCTTGTTCTTGAAATTTGAGGAGGAAACCATCATCAAGCAAGGAAATATTTGGTTAAACTTAAAGGTTCTTGAGATTACAAAACTTAGAAATTCATCCTTGAGTGAATCAACACTAGACCTTACTTGATCTTGCTAGATCTAGTTAGATCTTGAGGTATAACACTTAAATCTCTTAGTTTTAACTTTGTTAGTGCTAGATCTTTTAAATCTACGGTTTATTTTGCTAGAAATGCTTATGTTTGGAACATTTGATTTGGACTCTTGAATTCCCAACTTAGATAGCTGACTTGAGGTGACTTTTAGGTAGCGGAATTGAGAATCTGATTGTGGTTGTGGTTTTTGTTTATGAGATGAGTTCATTTTGTGGTTAGAAAGTAAGAATAATGTTGAAAATTTTGAAGAAAAATCAAGAGGGCAGGCCGAACCTCACTTGGAATGTTATGATGCTTGATTTCAAAATTTTATGATGTTTCTTGGCTAGATTTTACCTTAATAAATATGTATTATGTTTGTTTATGAGTATATGCTTAAATAGAGTTAAAATCTTGAACTTTAATTGTGAAAAGTTGAGTTTCACTAAATTTTTGGGTTAAAGTGCTATTTTGGACAGATTTGAGGGTTTGAAATGTTTTAACTATTTTTCATGAAGTTTGTACATTGAGACTTGGTCAAAATTGTTCTAAATATGTGTTAAAACTTAATTAAAGTTCAGTGTTGAGTTTCCTTGTTCTAAAAATTTAGAAGTCGCGAGTATGGAGTACATTGATAGAGTAATTTGTTTAAATGATGTATCAATTTGAAAATGGAATCTTTATGATGAGTTTCAACTCGAGTGACTACTTTTCAACTCGAAAGTTAGAGGAATTTTGGGAAGAATTTTGATAAAACAAATGACTAAGTGTTTGAGTGTAGTTTCGTTATTTGTGGGCCGAAACTTATTTCTTCTTTTTACTTGTTTATAGGAAGTGGGGAAGAGTTTGAAAGAAATCCAAACTTGGAGACTGAACCTTGTGACAGGTGTCGAGCCTGCACAAAAATAAATATAACCTAACTGCCTACAAAAATATTCCCGAATTAATTCTAGTAATGGAGTAGTGACTCCGGATGTGCAATGGGTTACTGGTTTCACCCTGATTCCAAGAAGTTTACTTAATCCAATATACTAGAATTTAGCCCAAGAAATTAATTAATTTGTGTAAGTGGCAAGTAGGGTAGTCTCCTCAGGGAACTAGAAGAATAATTTTCTGTGAATTCAAAAATAAATAACTTTGGGGGAGTTTGGAACAATTCTTAATTAACAAAGCCGAATAAAAATAAACAATATCACAAAATTCCAATTAAACTAGACAGTGTCACAGGAATCAGATAAAAATAGATCAATTAATAAAAAACTCTAGCCAAAGGCCTAATCTCACTTTGGTACCATCAATCTGATCACTGAAGCTAAATTGCATTCATTTACTTACAAATAAATTGGTTATGGCTGTCAACAAACTCTGACAATCTGCCAATCCTTACTGTATCGATAGCCACAACAAGGTTTGTGACTACTTCTCTTGCCAATAGACAACCCGAAACAAGCTCTTAAGATTTAGCTTACCGACAGCATTAGCAATTAGAAAAGCCACCAATTCTAACCAACAAACACATAAGCTCGATTCATTTAAGTTAGATTGAATATTCCCGTGACAATAACTCAAAAGTTTCTTGTACTACTGAATTACGTCACTTGTCACAAATATTAAAACATACCAAACAATTACGGATTTGGCGTTCTAGATGACAGTAGATTATCCCCACAAATAAATAATGGCCAGTTATTGAATTGCAAGAAATAATCATAAATGTGAACATCAGAAAATATTCAAATACTTGTAAATAATGAAATAAAAATAATTCAAACAAGTATCACAGGATTGATGAACCAAAGATCGATTAGCTTTCGACTAGATGAATGAAATTAGCCACTCTTCATTGAGAATCCTAACCAAGAGATATTTTTGAGAATTGCAATTATTGATTGATTAAAACGAAGAAAATAAAGGAACGAAAATAAGAAGAAGAACAAAGGAACAAAAATAACGCTTCTAAAACCAATCGAAGGACCAAAGTTTGGCAACCAAGCCCCTCTCTTCAGCCGTCCCGTGAGATATATATATCTCAATCTTCAACGATTGGCTATGCCAAAATAAACAATAAGTCTCCCTACCAAATTAGGATTCCAAAGAGTTTGAGTCCTAATTGGAGTCTAACTTGCTAAATTGCAATAACAAAATAGATAGGGAAACCAATTACAAACTTTCCTAAATAAAAGGATTTTTGACCAATTCCCAAAAGTGAACCAAATCTTGTTTCCAAAGAAAACAAATATCTTCCGTAGGATTTTTTCACAAAGGCATCCTTCCATCAACACATAGCGTGCCCACGCCTTATCTGAAATTGTCTTCTGGAATTTCCATTCAATTGCACCTTTTTAATTCCCAATTTACTCCAATGACCTAAATTAATGCCAAAAATCAAATATAAGTAGAATCAAGCAATTAACACAATATTTAGGCCATAATTAAGGGGAAATATCCATAAATAATGTGCACAATTAAGGACTTAACAAATTCCCCCACACCTAAACAATGCTTGCTCTCAAGCATTCATTAATCCAAAAACTCAAGATCAAGATGACAAATGTAGAATAGCATAATATCATAGCACAAATGCTCTACATTTCCTTAACAATGTCATCAAAATTAGGAAGTTCAACACTTGACAATCCTCACATGGAAAACAGTATATGCTCTCAACACTCAAGATGTTTAATGGGGACATGTACGCTCAAGCCAACACCATAGAAAGTCATTGCTATAAGCTTGCTAATCTATCACATCTCCACCACTGAATATGAATTCAAATGCAAGAATCAAAGGGTCTTTAACAAAGGTTGTAACGGGGCTTAGGGTAAAGGTTGGACAAAAAAGTAATTTAGGTTACATATATCAAAGAGAATACCTAATCGTCCTTTGCATGAACTGAAATATCATCTTCATTCGCATAATTAGCTCTTAAGCACGACAACAACTCCCAAACATAGCAAGTGCATACATAACACACGGATTGACCCCACTATCAAAACACAGCACTTATTTACAAGAGTGCTTCATAGTTTTTTTCTTTTTTTTTCTTTTTCTTTTTTTTCTTTTTTTTTTCCGGGCAGAAGACACACCTTAACAGCTAAGGTCTTCTATCCAAATTTTTTTCTCTTCTTCTTTTTTCTTTTTTTTTTTTCAGAACATAAACATAGGAACATAATAGCACTTGCTAGCTATAAATATAATCAGCTTCTTCTACTTGTGATTTCATCATGCAAAAGAATATTAAGTTATCTCTTTGATATTGGGTTCAAACAAAAAGGTCTAGAAGAAAAAGGTTAAAGGGTGATAAAAATGTGTTGTTAAACAAAGAAAAAGGTTTAAGACCCAAACTTGGTCAACTAGGGGAAAACATAATTAGGATAGGTTTTAGAAAACTAAAAAGGGTTAAACCTAATTGCCCTTATCATTTTCATGAATCAAATTCAATAATGTGGCCTTGACATGTATATCATAGCAAATTCTAGAATGATCTAACTAGGTGTGATAATTACTCTCACAAACGATGAAGAACAAATTTTGAATAATGAGATATTTAAGCTCAAAAACTCACAATTTCCTATATGTCATGTCAAGAACATCCATCATTCAACTCAATTGCAAGTAAATAGAATATTCATGCAAATGCCATTACACTACTCCTATTTGCTTCTCTATCACATAAGACCAACTAAATTCTAGAGAAACGTAAAAAAGAAAAACACGAAAAATGGAACACAAACAAGCAACTAGAGTTAAAAATGCATAAAAACAAACAAAAACTGAAACTAAAATTTGAAGAGACTAGGAAAAATTATCATTAAAGCAATCAAAGCCAAAGTATTCCTCCCCCCCACACCTAAACACTACGTTGTCCTCAATGTAATAAAACAAAACAAATAGCGGAGGACTTCCCTAAAGAGCAGGGCTATGACTGGGGAGGAACGAACTTCGGAGCAGCTACTATGATGGGAGCTTAACGCGAATAGGAAGAAGCTCGGTGTCCGTGAAGCTATGTCAACAGTGGCTTCGCATGAGGATGTGAAGCAACGAGGCAACAAGATGGACCAAGAAGAAGAAAGAAATGAAAAGGAAAGAAAGAAAAGAAAAGGAAGAAAGAAAAGAGAAGAAAAGAAAAGAAAGAAAAGAAAAAGAAAAGGAAAGGAAAAGGATTGGGGCTTTGACTTTGACCTGACTCTTTTCTTTTCTTTCTTTCTTCTTAATCTTAGGTCGAAGACTTGCTTCCTTAAGACGTGGCACCATAAGTCTTACGTCAATGTCTTTTTTTTTTCTTTTGAAGAAGACTCCACATCTTAAGGCGTAGGCACCCCTTAACCTTGGAAGTCTTCTGTCTAGAAATTTTCAAATGAAGGCTTGGTCAGAAGCCTTTCCTCCTCAAGGCGTGGGCATGCCTTATTGTTAAAAGTCTTCTGATTGGACGATACATTTCAAATTAAGCAACGCTTTGGCACATGTGCCCAAGGCCTACAAACACAAATTTTCTGTTAAAATAAGGGAATGACTTAACTGGCACACAAAAACATGAAAAAGTAAAAACACAAAATAGCAGAAAATTAAGATTCTTGGGTTGCCTCCCAAGGAGCGCATTTCTTTAACGTCTTTGGCTAGACAAAAAGCATCATTTGCTCAAGGAGGATGAAAATTTTCAATTCTTTGCATTGCTTGCTCCATATGCTCCTGATAGCCTTCATAGATGGAGTAGTCTTTAAGATTATGAATTGTGGTGCTCTTTTGACTCGGGAATGATCTCAAGTGAGCGCACAATGATTTGAATTTTGCACTTATTTGCTCACAATGTTTGGCCACCGTCACTTCTAAATTCTCGTTGTCATTCAACTCAAATGTCTCTTGCACAATAGGGTTAATTACATTGATAACACACATAGAATGAGACTCACTAGGATGTTTCTTTGCATCAAAAATATTAAAATGGACAAATTCTCCATCAAATTCCGTCATGAGTGTACCCTTATTAACATCAATTTTAGTTTGGGCAGTACTCATAAATGGTCTCCCTAATAAAATAGGTGATGGATTCGGAGAATTCTTGTCATCCATATCAAGCACATAAAAATCAGCAGGAAAAACTAATCCCTCAATTTGTATCAAAATATCCTCCAAAACACCATCAGGGTATGCATTTGACTTATCAGCTAGTTGAATTATTACACCTGTCTCCTTTAAAGGCCTAAGATTCATCAAATTATAAATAGAAAGAGGCATAACATTTATGGAAGCACCCAAATCCAACATAGCTTTTTCAATCTTAACATTTCCTATCATGCAAGGAACAGTAAACATACCTGGGTTCTGACATTTAGGAGGGAGCTTTTTCTGTAGTACTACTGACACGTTTTGTCCCATATGCACTTTTTAATCACCTTTCAACTTTTTCTTAATAGTGCATAATTCTTTCAAAAATTTAGCATATCGAGGAATTTGCTTAATTGCATCTAAAAAAGGAATATTTACGGCAACCTTACGGAAGGTTTCCAAAATCTCCTTCTCCTGCTCCTCTTTCTTGGCCTTGGCTAGGCGACTAGGAAATGGAGGTGGAGGTGTCATCATAGTGTAAGGCGCATCTCCAACCTTTTGCGGTTGAGCGATCTTAGGTTGAGTTGCCTCTTCCTCTTTTTCAATTTCTTCCTCAATAGCTTGCTCAGACTTTTTCTTGCTAGGCTCTGGCAATTCTTTTCCACTCCTTAATGTGATGGCACAAGCATTTTGTTTAGGGTTAATGATAGTTTGTGAAGGTAGCTTTCTCGAACTTTGAGATTCCATTCGATTGACTGTGCAAGCCAACTGGCTCATTTGATTCTCCAAGTTTTGAATGCTGGTCCTCATCTGATTTTCCATATTTTGGATGCTGGCTCTTGTCTCCTATTGAAATTATTGCATGTTAGTAGCTAAAGATTTAACAATTTCTTCAAGAGAAGTACCTTTGATAGGGTGTAATTTTAGTTATTTATTGTATTAATATTTCCTAATTATTTAGACTAAAAATTGCATTGTTGGGTGGATTCTACTAAGTTTATTTAATTGGTGGTCAATTGCAGGATTTGGTGAAATTGTGCTGAAAAAGGGAAAATCCAGAAGCATTCCTGACAGTTAGGCGCGGGCGCGCCTAAGTCATACGTCCAGCTTCAAATTTCTAAAATTTCCAAGGGCGCGTGAGCAATTTTCAAGAAGTTTGTGGAGTCCAAATTCTGAAAGATTGTGGAGTTGATTGTGATGTTTTCTTATTTGGTAATTGGAACTAAATTGGTATTTTATTTCTAGAAACCTTTTAGAATAGGATTTGGTATTATTGGTAGTTTTTCCTTCTTGGAGTTCAATTTGGAAAAGGAAAAAAGAGTGGGGCTGCGTGGAAGTTAAAGGCATGGGACGCAACTATATATATCTTTGAGGGGTTGAGGAGGCAATCTACGAGAGGACTTATCTTCTTTGGCTGCAACATCTTCTGACGAATCATCATCTTTTTCTTGAAGAAGGGAATCAATCCTCGGGCTGCATCTCTTTGACAGGTCATCATCGTTGCTTGGGAAAAAGAAGAAAGCTACGGACTAGGAGCGAAACAGAGACCAGCCATGGCTTTTTCCGTTTTTCTTCCTTCCTTCGCTATTTTCCGTTCGAACATTAATAGTTGATCTTGCTATTTTTCCTCAAATACTTTGGTGGAAACTCAAACATGATGTGTGACTAATTTCTTATTTCTAGTCAAGGGGCAACTGAGGATTTGGTTCAATTATTTCTGTGAGATCTAATTTGTTCTACTCATTCCCTCTATTCATTGGTATTTGTATGTTTTCTGTCTTTATTGATCATAGTGATCGTGTGTGATTAAGTAGGTGTACAATATTTAATTGCTCACGTAATTTATTTGCTAATTAGGGTAATTGAATCCGTAATTGTTTGATTACTCTGATCCTGGTAGCAACTGGCATAATTGGTTTTGTGTCAGGAAAATATACAATCTAATTTAAATGGACCCTCGTAGCGTGTTTGTTAATTAGAACAGGGTTTCTCTAATTTTTAATGCAATTAGGAATTAAATCCTATGGTCGTACCTTGGCTATCGAAACAATAAGGAGAGACTACTGTCAGATCGTATCGGCAGTGAAAAACCTGTTTGTCAATGAATGTTGGAATCATATTTGCATCAATGATCAGTTATTTGAACCATTTCTGAAGTGTATCATTGGCTAGAGTTTTTCCTATTAAACCTCTCTCTTTTAATTATTTTCCATAGTTGATTATTTAGTTTATCTTTTTTTAGCATTTAATTCCTAAAATCCCCCCATTTCCTGTAATTGAAAAAGGAGTTAATTTTCCCCAGTCCCTGAGAAGACGATCCTACTCACCCTTATACTCAAAATTTATATTTCTTGGAGTAGGTATTTATTATTGCACAGGCTCGATACCTGTCAACCTTGCTTAGGACCCAATTGTTGTTGTTGCACAAGAGGTCTAGGCTGATATTGTTGAGGTTGAAATCCTGGTGGCCTTGCTGCATAACTGAAGTTGGGATGATCCTTCCACCCTGGATTGTAAATATTTGAGTAAGGATCATAACGCCTCTGAGGTGGTCCAGGAAATCCTCCAACTGCATTGGCATGCTCATTTGACTTATCTTGGAGAGTGGGGCACATGTCAGTTGCATGACCAGAATTGTAACAGATGCCACATGTCTTCACTTGTTGTACTTGACCTACAACCAATTTTTC
Source organism: Gardenia jasminoides (assembly GCA_013103745.1). NCBI lineage: Eukaryota > Viridiplantae > Streptophyta > Magnoliopsida > Gentianales > Rubiaceae > Gardenia > Gardenia jasminoides. The sequence continues at coordinate 27,634,025 of CM023097.1, forward strand.
CAACAAAGACGTTAGAGAATCTAATTATGATCGAGTGAAGAAGTATTTACCTCATTGACTCAACGGGATGTATGATCCTATCTTTTTCCAAATTGTTAGGAATTAGCAGCCATGCTTGCAATTAGATTTCTTGCTTCCGTTGGAGTTTTATTCACTAGGGCACCTCTACTAGCAGCATCTATTAACCTTCTATCTGATGGAGTGAGTCCCTCATAAAAGTACTGGATGAGGAGTTGATCTAAAATTTGGTGGTGAGAACAACTGGCACATAATTGCTTGAATCTCTCCCAGTATTCGTGCAGTGTCTCTCCATTGAACTGTCTGATTCCACAGATATTCTTCCTTATGCTTGCAGCTCGGGAAGCTGGAAAGAATTTTCCTAAAAACTGATGTCTCATTTCAGCCCACGTGGTGATTGATCTTGAAAGCAAACAATAGAGCCAATCTTTAGCTTTATTAGCTAAGGAGAATGGAAAAACTCTAAATTTAATTTGCTCCTTAGTGATTCCTTGAGGCTTCATTGTTGAACAAACCACGTGGAACTCCTTGAGGTGCTTGTGACGGTCTTCACCTGGAAGTCCATGAAAAGAAGGCCAAAAGTGAATCAATCCGGATTTTAACTCAAATGCAGCATCTAAAGTAGGATAAGTTATGCATAAAGGCTGTTGATTTAAATCCGGTGTAGCAAGTTCTCTCAGGATCCTCTCGTTAGCCATGGTCTCAATCTTCCTTTCTGGTTCACAAAAATATTCAGTAAGATCTACGGCTATTTTAAGTCCAGGAGATGAAGATGATTCCTCTACTTGTTACCTTGTTTCTTTTCTCAATGCACGAGCTGTCTTCTCTATCTCAGGATCGTACAGTAGATTACTTGTATGAGAAGATCGGGGCATAAACTGGCAATAGTATAAAATAAAAATAAAAATTGAAAATAAAGTAAAAATAAATTTTCACAAAAATAAATCAATTAAGGCACCAAGTTCCCCAGCAACGACGCCAAAATTTAACAGGTGTCGAGCTTGCACAAAAATAAATATAACCTAACTGCCTACAGAAATATTCCCGAATTAAATTTAGTACTGGAGCAGTAACTCCAGATGTGCAATGGGTTATTGGTTTCACCCTGATTCTAAGGAATTTACTTAATCTGATATACCAGAATTTAGCCCGAGAAATTAATTAATTTGTGTAAGTGGCAAGTAGGGTAGTCTCCTCAGGGAACTAGAAGAATAATTTTCTGTGAATTCAAAAATAAATAACTTTGGGGGAGTTTGGAACAATTCTTAATTAACAAAGCCGAATAAAAATAAACAATATCACAAAATTCCAATTAAACTAGACATTGTCACAGGAATCAGATAAAAATAGATCAATTAATAAAAAACTCTAGCAAAGGCCTAATCTCACTTTGGTACCATCAATCTGATCACTGAAGCTAAATTGCATTCATTTACTTACAAATAAATTGGTTATGGTTGTCAACAAACTCTGACAATCTGCCAATCCTTACTGTATTGATAGCCACAACAAGGTTTGTGACTACTTCTCTTGCCAATAGACAACCCGAAACAAGCTCTTAAGATTTAGCTTACCGATAGCATTAGCAATTAGAAAAGCCACCAATTCTAACCAACAAACAGATAAGCTCAGTTCATTTAAATTAGATTGAATATTCCCGTGACAATAACTCAAAAGTTTCTTGTACTACTGAATTATGTCACTTGTCACAAATACTAAAACATACCAAACAATTACGGATTTGGCGTTCTAGATGACAGTAGATGAAGGTCCCAAAAGCAACCTAAGAGGGGGGGTGAATTAGATTGATGGAAAATTAAAACTTGATGAGTGATAAACACACACAATTAGAGATGATCAAGTTTCCTTAGTGATACAAGCTTTTCAAGACAAGATATGAGGATCACACCAAGTAAATAATCACAAGTAAAATAACAAAAACAAGTAAGAGAGATGAATGCAAATAGACTGCCAAGTTGCACCCAACTTGAAGTCCAATACCTCAATTTCAATTGCTACTTCAATTTGAAGAAGTTACACCAAGTTGTACATGGAAAGATCACCACTTGCTTGCATCAATCTCTTCTTGATCAAGCCAAGAGGTTTTACAATAGCCTTGCTAACCCTCACAATACTACACACTTGAGCCTTACTTTCACAATTAAAAAGCAATGCTTGTTTGCACACACACTACACTACAATAAAGAAGGAAGACACAAATTCTCTCTAGAATTGCTCTTAAACACTTGTAAGTAATGGCTGCAAAAAGTCTTTTTCATTTCTGGCCTTTATGGTATTTATAGGGTGCAATTTTAACCACCCAAACTGCTTCAACGGTCCTGAATTAAATGCAGAAAAATATAACCGTTGGGTGTGTCGGACATCCGACACTCAATTCTGCGTTCGACACCACCGTCCGACAGTTTGTTAAGTTCCTGTGTTGTAGACTGTCGGACGTCCGAACAAGGACTCCACCGTTTAACAGAACCAGAAGCTCTTGTGTCCATCCTCTCAACTTGTCGGATGTCCGAAACTTGGATGACCGTCTGAAAGCATTGTCTGAAACTTTGTCAGAACTCCTGACGTCCAAAATATCGTCCGAACCATATCCTTCTTTGACTTCATCCTGTCGGACGTCCAAACCTCGCCTTTGACAAAGATCGCCCAACATCCCCTGGAATTTTGAGATCAAACCTGTTTCGCTACACTCAGACTTAAAAGGGGATTAGTAAAAATCATCATGGTGGTTTGTGAATCATCAAAATAGCCAACAATCTTTCCCTTTTTGATGATGACAAACCACTTGATGATTTGAATAGAATAGGAGGCAAGAAAACATAACTTTGAAACAAAATACTCCCTCTTACTTGTATACCTCAATTTTTCAAATATTCATGAAGCATCAGACTCCCCCTTACATCGAGCACCAATTTTTGAACTTTTAATCAATCACCAAATACGGTAATCATTTTCACAACCATTCACAAAAATTTTCAAGCACTCAACCATTCCATTTTCATTTTCCACAAATACGCTAATCATTTCACAACCATTCACAAAAACTTTCAAGCACTCAACCATTCCATTTTCATTTTTCAACTTTTAATCATTTTACAACACACCAATACATCAACCATCAACAATCATATTGCCATCATTCAATCATCATTTTTTCTCCCCCTTTTGTCATCGATCAAAAAGAAGGTTAAAACAACAACCAAGGCACAAGTTCAAAACAGAAAACAATAAAAGAAGCATTAACCAATAAGATAAGAGAAGATAAGATAGCATGAATAAAGGAAGCATCCATAAGAGTTTTAGAAAAGTACAGCCAACAAAATGATGCCGGTCTAGACATGTTTAAGAGATGAGATGAAGAATGACCGTCCGAAAACCTTTTTAAGAAAAATTTTGAGAGTGTCGGACGTCCGAACGTTAGTGATCGTCCGACACCTGCATCCGATCCCTTGTTTTCTAAAACAAAACCTTTCTGTTTCTGTCGGACGTCCGATCCTTGTGTAGGACGTCCGAACATGAAACCATAAATGCTATCGGACGTCTGAAATGTGTAGGACGTCCGATCCCCTGTATTTTTAAAGAAATTTTTCTGAAATTCCCAGTTTGTTCCTCAAGTACACAAATTGCTCTAAGGGCAATGCTTTTGTAAAAATATCAGCTATTTGATCTTTGGAACAAACGTAATTAACACAAATTTCTCCTCTTTGAACGAGATCACAAATGAAATGATGTTTGATGTCTATATGCTTTGTCCTAGAATGTTGGATGGGGTTTTTAGTCAAATTTATAGCACTAGTGTTATCACAAAACATAGATACACATTCATATCTCAAATGAAAGTCATATAACGTATGTTTTATCCAAATCAATTGAGCACAACATGCACCAGCTGCTATATACTCGGCTTCTGCAGTAGATAATGAAATGGCATTTTGTTTTTTGCTAAACCAAGAAACTAAGCATTCACCAAGAAAGTGACAAGAACCACTTGTACTTTTTCTATCTATTTTACAACCGACAAAATCAGCATCCGAGAAACCAACTAAGGCAAGATTAGAACATCTAGGATACCATAGGCCATAGTTGATAGTTTCTTTTAAATATCTAAAGATCCGTTTTACAGCTAGTAAATGAGATTCTTTAAGACATAATTGAAATCTAGCACATAAGCAAACAACAAACATGATATTAGGTCTACTAGCTGTCAAATAGAGTAAACTTCCAATCATACCTCTAAAATGCTTTTCATCAACTTTGGTTCCATCTTCATCCTTGTCAAGTTTGGTGGATGTGCACATTGGAGTACCAACTTGTTTTGAGTCTTCCATACCAAATTTCTTAAGAAGTTCCTTTGTATACTTGGTTTGATTGATGAAAGTTCAATCCTTACATTGATGTACTTGAAGTCCAAGGAAGAAGTTCATTTCTCCCATCATGCTCATCTCAAATTCCTTTTGCATAACATCAGAAAAATCTTTGCGCAAGTGTTCATTAATAGCACCAAAAATAATGTCATCCACATATATTTGCACAATTAATAAGTCATGCAAGTTATTTTTGGTAAAAAGTGTGGTGTCAACATCACCTCTTTTAAAGCCATTTTCCACTAAGAATCTACTTAAATGATCATACCATGCTCTTGGTGCTTGTTTCAATCCATATAAAGCTTTTGAAAGCTTGAAAACATAATTTGGATATTTTTCATCTTCAAAACCGGGAGGTTGATCAATATACACATCTTGATCAATGAAACCATTTAAAAACGCACTTTTAACATCCATTTGAAAAAGTTTAAAGCCTTTAAAGCATGCAAATGCAAGAAACATCCAAATGGACTCTAATCTAGCTACGGGGGCAAAGGTTTCATCAAAATCTATTCCTTCCTCTTGAGCATAACCCTTTGCTACTAGTCTAGCTTTGTTTCTAACAATTTCTCCTTCATCATTTAACTTATTGCTAAACACCCATTTTGTACCTATCATGGGATGATCTAATGGTCTTTCCACTAACGTCCATACTTTGTTCCTTTCAAATTGGTTTAGTTCCTCTTGCATGGTCATAATCCAACTATCATCTTTGAGTGCATCAATGACATTTTTAGGCTCAAAATGAGAAAGTAATGCGAAATTATCTACTAAAGCATTCTTATAAGAATGAGTTTTTACCCTCTCGGATGGATCACCTATTATGAGCTCCTTTAGATGGTGTTGAGTGAATTTCCAAGCTTTTGGAAGATCTCTTGGACTTTCTTCACTTTTCTCTTCCTTTTCTTGTGCATCTTCATTTTGAGGTGAATCATCTTTGACATCTTCCTTCAACTCTTCATTTTCCTTTTCTTGAATGGTAAGTTCCTTGAGTGCTTCATGTACACCTACATCATCATCTTCACAAACATCTTGGGAAACAACATCATTAGCTTCATCAAAAGTAACATGTATTGCCTCTTCAATAACAAGAGTCCTTCTATTATAGACTCTATAACCACGTTTATTTTCACAATATCCTAAGAAAATGCCTTCATCCATTTTCTTGTCAAACTTTCCAAGATGCTCTTTAATATTTAAAATGAAACATTTACAACCAAATACTTTAAAATAGCCAACAATGGGCTTTTTGCCAAAAAGAAGTTCATATGATGTTTTATTCAAAATAGGTCGTAAAAGAATTCTATTCATCACATAACAAGCCGTGTTGACCGCCTTGGCCCAAAAATATTTTGGCATATCACATTCACAAAGCATTGTTCTTGCGGCTTCTTGAAGAGTTCTATTTTTTCTTTCAATAACTCCATTTTGTTGTGGAACTCTAGCTATAGAAAATTCATGAAAAATACCATTGTGATCACAAAACTCGGGAAAACCACAATATTTAAATTTGGTTCCATTATCACTTCTAATTGTCACAATATTCAAATTGAGCAAATTTTGAACTTTTGCAAATAAGGATACAAAATTTTTGAAAGCATCATCTTTATGAGCTAAGAATAGAACCCAAGTATATCTAGAGAAATCATCAACTATTACAAAGCAATACCATTTTCTACCCAAACTAGCAACTTGAGTAGGACCAAATAAATCAATGTGTAAAAGCTCCAATGGTTTTGACGCAGAAACACAATTTTTTGGCTTAAAAGAAACTTTTGTTTGTTTTCCAAATTGACATGCATCACAAATACGATCCTTTTCAAATTTGATCTTAGGTAAGCCTCTAACAAGCTCCCTTTTAGATACCTCATTTAGCAAATTCATATTAAAGTGGCAAAATCTCCTATGCCACAACCAAGGATTATCATTTGTAATTTTGAGACATTGAAACTTGCTTGAAACGATTTTCTCAAGAAAAACAACATAAATATCATTGTATCTTTTTCCTTTAAAAACCACATTGAATTTTGCATCAAGAATTAAACACTCATACTTCTTAAAAAGCACGTAAAGATTCTTATCACATAATTGGCTAACACTCAATAGATTATAACCCAAATTATCAACTAGAAGAACATTATGAATAAACGTTTCACCATTTTTGCCAACATCTCCAATCCCAATTGTCTTGGCTTTTGTGTCATCTCCAAATGTAACTTTTCCACTACTTTTTGACTTGAACTTGACAAAATGAGATGGATCACCGGTCATATGTCTCGAACATCCACTATCAATAAACCATTTTGAGACTTTGCTTGCCTTTTTCAAAAGCACCTACACAAGGAATAGTGAAAGATAACCTTTGGAACCCTTTGTATTTTTGGGTCCTTAGGTGTTAGTTATAATCTCTAACTATCCAAGTTGTTCTCAAACCATTTCTCATGTTTTTCTTGACATAACAATGATTTTTCATGTGACCAAATTGACAACAAAAGCTACACATTTTGCTAGTGTCCTTGACACCAATGGATTTTAAATATCTAATACCCATTTTTCTAAGAATGGTAAATTTGTTCTCACCATAATTAGATCTTCTAACATTCATTTGATAAAACTTTTGTTTTTCATTTTGAAGAAATTCATCCAAATCATTCATTCTTTTTCTCAAGGTAGTTTGTTCCTCTTGTAATATTTTGCAAAACTTTTCTTTTGCATCAAGTTTCTTTTGCAAATCCAAATCTACCTCAAGTTTTCTCAAATTCTCATTTTCAATTTTCAAACTCTTATTTTCTTGAAAGAGCTTTGCATTCTCACGAAGTAAGAAATTAATTTTCATTTTTAATTCTTTATTTTTGGCATAAGAATCTTTCAAACTATCATGCAATTTTTCAACAAAAGATTCAATATCATCATCATTCTCATCATCACAATCATAAATAGAATTACTAGTAGATACCTCATTTTCACCTATGGCCATGAATGCCATTTGTGCGGATTCCTCTTCTTCTTCTATTTTACCATCGGAGTTGCACTCATTCCAAGTTATTTGGAAGTTGTTGAATTTTTGTCTTCTTTCTCCTCTACCTTCCTTTTTCTTCTTCATTGGACATTCATTGGCGTAGTGCCCAATTTGTCCACATTCGAAGCATTTGTCTCCTTGCTTCTTGTTGATCTCTTGCTTTCCTTTTCCTCTTTGATTGGGGTTGAAGTTACTTGGACCTCCTCTTCTAAACCTTCTTTTATTGAAGATTCTTTTGAAGCTCTTGGAGAGAAGTGCCAAATCATTGTCATCCACTTCAACATCTTCATCATCTAAGGAGAATGAATCATCCTCCTCTTGAGAAGCTTTGAGAGCTATACTTTTCTTCATCTTTGCATCCTCTTCCTCTTGTACCTTAGACTTGAGCTTTAATTCATAAGAGGTTAGAGAATTTATAAGAGTTTCAATAGACATGGAATTTAAATCTTTAGCCTCCTCAATAGCTGTCACTTTGCTTTCCCAATCCTTAGATAAAGCATTTAGGATCTTTCTATTCTTGTCACCCAATGTATACTCTTTTCCCAGCACTTCTAGATCCTTTATGATGTCATTGAATCTACAATACATCTTGTCGATATTCTCATGAGGTTTCATCTTAAAAGATTCATATTTTGTGACAAGAAGTGATTTCTTTTGCTCTCTCACATTGTCACTGTGAGGACCCAGAATTTCATGAATTATACACCCGAATTTTCTTGAATTACTTGCTCATATTTCTTCTGAGAACCCTAAATTTTTCATGAATTATTTTTCATTGTATTCATTTAAGTGCAAATCATTTTCTTTAAACATTGGTAGCATACAATTTTCATTAAGTGCATTATTTTCCTTAAGTTCACTATTTTGTATGTATTGTATGGAATTAATTTGGAATTGTATTTTTCATATTTCATGTAGCCAAATACATAAACTTATATGGTATTAAGTGGATCACATTTTACATTAAGGGATTTGATGGCAATTTACAAAGATATTATCCTATTTTTGGCCAAGAAGTTGACACTTGTCAACCATCCAACAAGTCTTGACTTAAGCTTTCTATTTAAACTATTGTCTTCAAAAATTTGAACCAAAACTCCCTCTCTTTTTCCTCTCTCTTGGCCGAACTCCATGAAGGAGAAAAACACTAAACCCTAAGCTTGATTTAGCCATTTTAGGTGAGGAAAACATGTCCAAGTGAAACCCTAGGATAGATTACCTCTTAAACCTCAAGTTTGGTTGCAAGGAGTGAAGCTCTTGGATGAAATTTCTCTCTCTACTTGCAAGGTAACCCCTCACTTATCTATGCTTTAATGAGCTTCAAATTCAAAGGGGATGCTAATTAGATGAGATTAAAGTGCTTGTGGTTGTTTGGAGAGGAAAATCATGGAAGAGTTTCTTGTGTTTGATAACTAGAACTTAGGTTTTCAATTTTGGCTATCATGTGTTTGATGAAATGCTTAATGACTTGTGATGCTATAATGATGGAGTTAATTGCTGTTTTAGCATGTTAAACACCTTGGCAAATGATGGAAATGACTTTAAAGGATTAATTGAAGGATTGTGTCAAAGCTGAAAATTTTTGCAGGAAATCAGAAATGGAAATCAGTCCACTTCCCGAGGTTACTGTTCACTGTAGAAAATGAATTAGGGCCGAGCCTTATACCGTTGGAAACCCCTATGAGTCTAGTTTCTAACGCCACTGATAGAGCTCAATTTTGATTTTCCTACATCGAGTTATGGCCATTCTACCGAGACTGTTTGACCAACCTGTCATTGACCCGACAGTTTTCCTGTGCTTCTGATTTTGCCAATTTCGACCATGATTAATTCTGATTTGAGATTCGACCTCTTCATGAAAGCTGTAGAGCTATGTCTTAGCTTCGAAATGCCATAAAGTACACTCCAATCTGATAAGTGTGACCACAGTTATCATCAAGTTACTGAACCTTGATAAACCTGTCCAACGTTGATTGCAATTCCTTGATTGCTTCTTTTATTCCTTCCGATTCTCGTGTCTTCTTGTCGTGTTCCGACCTACATAATTTGTGATTCTAGGACTTGGCTTGAATTGGAGATATCTATTGCAGACAAGTGAAGTGAGCTGTGATTGGTGAGTGTTCCAAACCCTTTTCAATTGATAATTTTACTACTGTTTTGTTCTAACTTGTTTTAAAGGAATGTTTCCCTATGACACTTTTGAGTTACTACTGTTTCAAGTAAATCACTTGTGAAACGTTTTACTACTAATTTACTATTGACTTGCTTTGGTTTACAAGTATAATAATTTGATTTACTCTTGAAATAATTTATAAGTACTTTTAAGCTGATTAATCGAAGTGTGAATTGTTGCTTGGGTGCAATCTAAATGAATGTGATACCAATAGTTAGTGAGTGCTCCAATCTCTTTACGGTTGGAAAGGTTTATTCTTGTTTTTACAAGAGATGGTTTCCATTGTTTCGAGTGAAATGATTTGTGAGCGTTGTGAGTGATTTAAACTTGATTTTCAAAGGAAATATTTGATTCATATTTATAAATGAAATGATTTTCATGACCTGATTTCTAAGAATGGTTGCCAAACTTGATTTTAAAATTTGGATCATTACCGGCTTGGTTTTAGTCTTGATTTCGAAACTTCCCAAACTTGAGTTCTAAACTCGATTTTCAAACTCATGTTTACAAATAAAATCATTTCAAACTCATGTTTATTACTAAAGTCATTTCTAAACATGATTTCATATGATTTACTATTGAGATGATTCTAAATGAAATGAGTTTCACAAAATGATTTCTAAGTGAAAATTGTGGTTTGGGTGCTCTCTAAATGAATGTGATAAGGGGCTTGGACAAGGGTGTAATTTATTGCACTCGGTCAAAGCTCCATATCTGATTCTTGAATGTATGTGTGTGATATATGATCTGGGAAATGTGATATTGTTAGTGATAAATGACCACTTGGATGGTTTGATCCCAAGAAATGCCTCTGGGGTCTCAATGTCAATGTTACTCTCTGACCACTTGGATGGTTTGATCCCAAGAAATGCCTCTGGGGTCTCAATGTCGATGTTACTCTCTGACCACTTGGACGGTTTGATCCCAAGAAATGCCTCTGGGGTCTCAATGTCAATGTTACTCTCTGACCACTTGGATGGTTTGATCCGAAGGATTGCCTTTGGGGTCTCAATGTCACTGTTGCTCCTTGACCACTTGAATGGTTTGATCTCAAGGGATGCCTTTGAGATCTCAATGTTAGTGTGGCTCTTTGACCACTTGGATGGTCTGACCTCAAAAGTTGCTTTAAGGTCTCAATGGTAAATGTTATTCTCTGACCAAATAGATGGTCTGATCTCAATGCCTTTGGGATCTCAATGTTGCCATTACTCACTTGTTTATGAACTTATTTGTGATGTGCTTGTTTTATAAATTGATTTGTTAATATGCACAAGTGAATTAATTTCTGTGAAATTAACTTCCAATTAACTTGCTATTACATGTGAGTATTCATAAAACTGTTTCAAATTGAAAATTTCTACTATTAATTGCATCACTTCATGATGACATGTGTGTGCTTGTGTGTACATGATTTGCACATGTTTTGGCTCGGCGAGTATGTGGTGGTTTTGTACTTGACACCAATGGCTCTACTTGATTTCCAGTGAAATGACTTGCTCGAGCCAATGGCTCTACTGTTAATGATTAGTGCTCTACTTTTCAGTGATTTATCTGAGCGTTGGGTGTTCGAGTGCAATAACTCCACTGGCTCACCAGAGCAAATAAAATCCATTCATTTGATACCTGATCATTTTTCGATAAACTGAATTATTGAGTTACTTATTTGCCAACTTATTTTACTGAATACTCACTGAGCTTTAGCTCACCCCAAAAATATTTTATTTCCCCCCCCCACAGGGCTCGAGATGAAGGAGAGCAGGAAGTGATCTTTCTTAGTATGACTAGCAGGAATATCTCTTGTACTATTGTAATATTGGACAGTTGGACTTTTGGTGTATTTGGAATAGTTGGAAATGTAATTACTATTTGGAGATCTTGCAGTGTAATTATTTGAGAGCTGTAATATGAATGAAGATCTGTAGTGAGTCCCGGCGAGAGCTGGGCAGGCGGTCCACGGATACCTTAGGGTACGCCCTAGGGAGAAGTGGGGCTGTCACAGTCACTGCCTTCGTGTATTTCTCTAATCTTATCCCATATTTCTTTTGCTGTCTTGCATCCTTTCACCCTTGTGGATTCAGTTGCATCTAAAGCATTGTATAGCACATTCATCGCTTTTGCATTTAATGTGAGATTTATTCTATCTTGGGGAGTTAATTCCATTCTTGTTTTTGGTCTCGGTTGATGAGTAACCTCATCTACAACAGTGGCTTCGAATGGTCTTTCATTCACAATGTACCATAACTCAATATCTATTGATTGCAAGAAGATTTCTATCCTATCCTTCCAACTCACATAATTTACCCCATTAAACATAGGTGGCCTTGTAATAGATTGTCCTTCTAAGAATAATGCATTGTTAGTTGCCATGATCACTCCAAAACCGATTGAACTTAATCTCTAGGAGACCAAGCTCTGATACCAATTATAGGTCCCAAAAGCAACCTAAGAGGGGGGGTGAATTACGTTGATGGAAAATTAAAACTTGATGAGTGATAAACACACACAATTAGAGATGATCAAGTTTCCTTGGTGATACAAGCTTTTCAAGACAAGATATGAGGATCACACCAAGTAAATAATCACAAGTAAAATAACAAAAACAAGTAAGAGAGATGAATCCAAATAGACTGCCAAGTTGCACCCAACTTGAAGTCCAATACCTCAATTTCAATTGCTACTTCAATTTGAAGAAGTTACACCAAGTTGTACATGGAAGGATCACCACTTGCTTGCATCAATCTCTTCTTGATCAAGCCAAGAGGTTTTACAATAGCCTTGCTAACCCTCACAATGCTACACACTTGAGCCTTACTTTCACAATTGAAAAGCAATGCTTGTTTGCACACACACTACACTACAATAAAGAAGGAAGACACAAATTCTCTCTAAAATTGCTCTTAAACACTTGTAAGTAATGGTTGCAAAAAGCCTTTTTCATTTCTGGCCTTTATGGTATTTATAGGGTGCAATTTTAACCACCCAAACTGCTCCAACGGTCCTGAATTAAATGCAAGAAAATATAGCCGTTCGGTGTGTCGGACGTCTGACACTCAATTCTGCGTCCGACACCACCGTCCGACAGTTTGTTAAGTTCCTATGTTGTAGACTGTCAGACGTCCGAACCAAGGACTCTACCGTCCGACAGAACTAGAAGCTCTTGTGTCCATCCTCTCAACCTGTCGGACGTTCGAAACTTGGATGACCGTCCGAAAGCATTGTCCGAAGCTTTGTCGTAAACTGTCGGACTTCCGAAACCATCGTCCGACAGAACCAGTGGCCTATCCTTCTTTGACTTCATCCTGTCGAACGTCCGAACCTCAGCCTTGCGTCCGACAGCATCGTCCAATGGATCCCTGATTGGAATTTTGAGATCAAACCTGTTTCGCTACACTCAGACTTAAAAGGGGATTAGTAAAAATCATCATAGTGGTTTGTTAATCATCAAAATAGCCAACAGTAGATTATCCCCACAAATAAATAATGGCCAGTTATTGAATTGCAAGAAATAATCATAAATGTGAACATCAGAAAATATTCAAATACTTGTAAATAATGAAATAAAAATAATTCAAACAAATCTCACAGGATTGATGAACCAAAGATCGATTAGCTTTCAACTAGATGGATGAAAGTAGCCACTCTTCATTGAGAATCCCAACCAAGAGATATTTTTGAGAATTGCAATTATTGATTGATTAAAACGAAGAAAATAAAGGAACGAAAATAAGAAGAACAACAAAGGAACAAAAATAACGCTTCTAAAACCAATCGAAGGACCAAAGTTTGGCAGCCAAGCCTCTCTCTTCAGCCGTCCCGTGAGATATATATATATATCTCAATCGTCAACGATCGGCTATGCCAAAATAAACAATAAGTCTCCCTACCAAATTAGGATTCCAAAGAGTTTGAATCCTAATTGGAGTCTAACTTGCTAAATTGCAATAACAAAATAGATAGGGAAACCAATTACAAACTTTCCTAAATAAAAGGATATTTGACCAATTCCCAAAAGTGAATCAAATCTTGTTTCCAAAGAAAATAAATATCTTCCGTAAGATTTTTTCACAAAGACATCCTTCCATCAACACATAGCATGCCCGTGCCTTATCTGAAATTGTCTTCTGGAATTTCCATTCAATTGCACCTTTTTAATTCCCAATTTACTCCAATGACCTAAATTAATGCCAAAAATCAAATATAAGTAGAATCAAGCAATTAACACAATATTTAGGCCATAATTAAGGGGAAATATCCATAAATAATGTGCACAATTAAGGACTTAACAAATTCCCCCACACCTAAACAATGCTTGCTCTCAAGCATTCATTAATCCAAAAACTCAAGATCAAGATGACAAATGTTGAATAGCATAATATCATAGCACAAATGCTCTACATTTCCTTAACAATGTCATCAAAATTAGGAAGTTCAACACTTGACAATCCTCACATGGAAAATAGTATATGCTCTCAACACTCAAGATGTTTAATGGGGACATGTACGCTCAAGCCAACACCATAGAAAGTCATTGCTATAAGCTTGCTAATCTATCACATCTCCACCACTGAATATGAATTCAAATGTAAGAATCAAAGGGTCTTTAACAAAGGTTGCAACGGGGCTTAGGGTAAAGGTTGGACAAAAAAGTAATTTAGGTTACATATATCAAAGAGAATACCTAATCGTCCTTTGCATGAACTGAAATATCATCTTCATTCACATAATTAGCTCTTAAGCATGACAACAACTCCCAAGCATAGCAAGTGCATACATAACATACGGATTGACCGCACTATCAAAACACAGCACTTATTTACAAGAGTGCTTCATACTTTTTTTCTTTCTTTTGCATTTTCTTTTTTTTTTCCGGGTAGAAACCTTCTTCCACAAAGCGTGGGCATACCTTAACAGCTGAGGTCTTCTGTCCAAATTTTTTTCTCTTCTTCTTTTTTTTTTTTTTTTTTTCAGAACATAAACATAGGAACATAATAGCACTTGCTAGCTATAAATATAATCAGCTTCTTCTACTTGTGATTTCATCATGCAAAAGAATATTAAGATATCCCTTTGATATTTGGTTCAAACAAAAAGTTCTAGAAGAAAAAGGTGAAAGGGTGATAAAAATGTGTTGTTAAACAAAAAAAAAAAAGGTTTAAAGCCCAAACTTGGTCAACTAGGGGAAAACATAATTAGGATAGGTTTTAGAAAGCTAAAAAGGGTTAAACCTAATTGCCCTTATCATTTTCATGCATCAAATTCAACAATGTGGCATTGACCTGTATATCATAGCAAGTTCTAGAATGATCTAACTAGGTGTGATAATTACTCTCACAAACGATGAAGAACAAATTTTGAATAATGAGATATTTAAGCTCAAAAGCTCACAATTTCCTATATGTCATGTCAAGAACATCCATCATTCAACTCAATTGCAAGTAAATAGAATATTATTGCAAATGCCATTACACTACTCCTATTTGCATCTCTATCACTTAAGACCAACTAAATTCTAAAGAAACGTAAAAAAGAAAAACACGAAAAATGGAACACAAACAAGCAACTAGAGTTGAAAATGCAGAAAAAGAAACAAAAACTGAAACTAAAATTTGAAGAGACTAGGAAAAATTATCATTAAAGCCAAAGTATTCCTCCCCCCCCACACCTAAACACTACATTCTCCTCAATGTAATAAAACAAAAGAAATAACGGAGGACTTCCTTGAAGAGCAGGGCTATGACTGGGGAGGAACGAACTTCGGAGCAGCAGCTATGGTGGGAGCTTAACGCGAACAACAAGAAGCTCGGTGTCCGTGAAGCTGTGTCAACAGTGGCTTCGCGTGAGGATGTGAAGCGGAGCAGCAATGGGGTGGCACGGTGAATCTCTAGTGGGCAGCAAGGCGGACCAAGAAGAAGAAAGAAATGAAAAGGAAAGCAAGAAAAGAAAATGAAGAAAGAAAAGAGACGCGGTGGAAAGAAGGAAAGGAGAAAAAGAAAAAGAAAGAGAAGAAAAAGAAAGAAAAGGAAAGTAAAAGGATTAGGGCTTTTGACTTTGACTGCTGACTTTTTTTCTTTTTTCTTTTTTCTTTTTCTTCTTGTCTTGGTCAGAAGACTTGCTTCCTTAAGGCGTGGGCACGCCTTAACAGCAGAAGTCTTCTATCCAATGCCTTTTTTTTTTTTTTTTTGGCAGAAGACTCCACATCTTAAGGCATAGGCACGCCTTAACCTTGGAAGTCTTCTGTCCAGAAATTTTCAAATGAATGTTTGGTCAGAAGCCTTTCCTCCTCAAGGTGTAGGCACGCCTTATTGTTGAAAGTCTTCTGATTGGACGATACACTTCAAATTAAGCAACGCTTTGGCACATGTGCCCAAGGCCTACAAACACAAATTTTCTGTCAAAATAAGGGAATGACTTAACTAGCACACAAAATCAAGAAAAAGTAAAAACACAAAATAACGGAAAATTAAGATTCTTAGGTTGCCTCCCAAGGAGCTTCTTTCTTTAACGTCTTTGGCTAGACAAAAAGCATCATTTGCTCAAGGAGGATGAAAATTTTCAATTCTTTGCATTGCTTGCTCCATATGCTCCTGATAGCCTTCATAGATGGAGTAGTCTTTAAGATTATGAGCTGTGGTGCACTGTTGACTCGGGAATGATCTCAAGTGAGCACACAATGATTTGAATTTTGCACTTATTTGCTCACGATGTTTGGCCACCGTAACTTCTAAATTCTCCCTGTCATTCAACTCAAATGTCTCTTGCACAATAGGGTTAATTACATTGATAACACACATAGAATGAGACTCACTAGGATGTTTCTTTGTATCAAAAATATTAAAATGGATGAAATTAGCCACTCTTTATTGAGAATCCCAACCAAGAGATATTTTTGAGAATTGCAATTATTGATTGATTAAAAGGAAGAAAATAAAGGAACGAAAATAAGAAGAAGAACAAAGGAACAAAAATAACGCTTCTAAAACCAATCGAAGGACCAAAGTTTGGCAGCCAAGCTCCTCTCTTCAGCCGTGTGTGAGATATATATATCTCAATCTTCAACGATCGGCTATGCCAAAATAAACAATAAGTCTCCCTACCAAATTAGGATTCCAAAGAGTTTGAGTCCTAATTGGAGTCTAACTTGCTAAATTGCAATAACAAAATAGATAGGGAAACCAATTACAAACTTTCCTAAATAAAAGGATCTTTGACCAATTCCCAAAAGTGAATCAAATCTTGTTTCCAAAGAAAACAAATATCTTCCATAGGATTTCTTCACAAAGGCATCCTTCCATCAACACATAGCGTGCCTATACTTTATCTGAAATTGTCTTTTGGAATTTCCATTCAATTGCACATTTTTAATTCCCAATTTACTCCAATGACCTAAATTAATGCCAAAAACCAAATATAAGTAGAATCAAGCAATTAATACAATATTTAGGCCATAATTAAGGAGAAATATCCATAAATAATGTGCACAATTAAGGACTTAACACCTTGCTACTTTGGTGAGTTTCATGCATGTTTCGTGACTTGAAATGCAAGTATGTTTTGAAGCTCTTGACTTGTGATATGAGCTTGAATTCTATGACTTGATATGAATCCTGTTTTGATTATATGATGTGATGTGATGTGTTTTGTATTTGTTATTCTTGAGAATACTTAAATCCCCTTGGTAAGTTATCGACTCGAGTCGTTGGGAAGGCCCAGGTCAAGGAGATTAACAACCTTGAGCTACATGTTGTGTGCTCTGGACTTGTCCCTTGATAGAAGAGCAATACACAAATATATAAGTTTCCCAGGTGGGCGGGCCCGGTTGGGGGCTTTGGTGGAGTAGGAGAAAGTGGTTGTGTACTTGGATTTGTTATGTGAAAGTTGACGGAGTGTCAACTACGCGATTTGAACTCAAATTCCTAGGACGTGCTTCAGTTTCGTGGATCTTGACTCTTGAGAACCCCCGTATCCTATCTTGTGATGTTATTCGCTTTCTTTGTATGCTTGTCTCTAAAATGTGAAATTGAAACAACATGTTATATGTTTCATGTGATTTGCATGTATTTTGGAATTCACTGAACTTTAGCTCATCCTTTTAAATTTGTTTTCCTTAGCAGGGGTTGAGAACCCAACCATTAGAACTAGGGTTTACCTTTGTATCTGTCTTAAGAGACTTAAACTATGAATTTGGAGTATTGTATTTGTGAAACTTTGAATGTGCAATTAAGTACTCTATGTATTTTGGGATTTCAAATTTTGAGTAATGAATTTGAGTTATCGTTTGATTTAGATTTGTGATTGCATTTTAGTTTGATGATTTAGTAATCATTTGTGCGAGTGAGTCCTGATGAGAGTTAGACAGGCAGTCCATTGATACTTTAGGGTACGCCCTAGGGAGAGGTGGGGTTGTCACATAGTTTGCAATAGCGCCTGGCAACGCAAGAAGCTAACTTATAAATCAGTAGAGGCTGGAGCTTAACTTCGATGACGATGAATGAAGTCGAAAGATGCCAGAATCGAATGGTAACTTTCATACCTAACCAATTCGCAGGTGACATCGACGCTGCGAATTCTCAACTGCGCTTTTCTTTTGTCAAGCACCTTACACTGCTTTTTCACTTTTCTTTTCTATTTTCTCTTATCTTTTCAGTGTTTGAAATCTGCCCTCACCATGTGCCTCACGGTGTGGTTCATTGTTAGAGCTTAAATTTAGAAAAAAAGAAAAGAAGAAGAACTGGATCGTATAATTGGCTCGATATATACAAGTATAATCAAATGAAGAGAAATGATTTTTTTTCTTCAACCTGATAAGATATTAGATTCTTGTCTTTGCTTTCCTTTCTTCACCTCGATCAGCATGCATTTTAATTGTGATAGGCCACCTAAGTTCCTATAATTTTGAGGAGGACGAGTTTTTGCCAATGGAAGCGAAACGTAATGACGGAAATTTTTTTTTTTTGCAAGTATAATTGTGGAAAGAGTTGAGTTTTCAAGATTCTCAACCAAACACTAGAAAGTGATTTTTTTTTTTGAAGTAATCATTTTCCATGGAAAAAAAACAAAAAACTTTCATGTAAAATATTTTTATGTGCAAAACTTTTTACCCTCTGACAACAAACAAACCCTATATTTGCATTTCAGAGATAAATGGGAATGAGGAGATTTTTGCTTGTACCAAATAAGATGGAAAAAAATTACTTTTTACTCTAGTTTAAAAAAGTTAATATCAAATGAGATGAAAATTGAGGCTAACAGAAAGGTTTTTCCTTGTTAAATTCCATTCTATTACTGTTTCACCATGTAAACATTACATAAACATTTCATGCATTCAGGAATGCACCACATATCATGAGTCATTTCATATCCTTTCCAACAACTTTGGTATTCTACTCTCTGTCTTTAGTATCTTCTACAGAACTTAAATCTACACCATCCCCAGGTATCCCACCACCATCCTTGCCATCTTTTTCACTTGTTCCATCACCCCCACCAACCACTTCCAACTTTTAATTTCTTCTTATTGTGACCATCCCTCATGAGCTATGGATTGTGCCCACGGACATTATTCATCGTCCCTCATCAGGCAACCTTTTGATCCTTCTTGTTATTTCCCAAGGGCTCAGGAGAGACGTTTGACATTTTTCGGTCCCTATACTCAGTCAGACATTCTCACTCATGTCTTTCCCTCCACCACTGTTAGTGTCTTGACGTATTCCACCCTTTTCGCTTGATCCGCTTCCACCTGTACCACCTGTCACGCCTCGCACCTGGAATGTAACACTACCACGCCCTAGACAAGGCTAAAGACACAAGACAACAATTTCAAGACAACCACATTTATCTTTACATGAGCATTCTACATCTACCAAAACAAGATCATCCATAATGACAATTTTACATCTTTCAAGATAAAAAACCAAGATTGAACCTTCTACAATATATAAATTACTTGAACCTTATCAATACTATCCGATGCAAAAGTACAAAATCATTCATTAGTCAAAAGCCATTTCTATCTCCGATTACCACCCCCACGAGCTATCAAGTTCCATCTCAATAAAATTAACTGCATAATAACAACAAAGGAATGAGTGAAATCTCACTCAATAAATAGCTTGTGTGCTTCTCTATTGGCTTGAGCACGATAGCATACATAATACAGTTTGAAGATCCAATGGTATACAAGTATACATTTCACAATACGTATTCAAAATCAGCAATGCAGTTGTGCAATATAATTTACAATATATACAATCCTAACTGAGCTCAAGATATATAGCTAACTATTGACCCGGGATATGTAGTTGTTAACTAACAGGTTAACACGGTTTAGGATGCTAATTATCACATAATTAGCCCTCTAATAATGCTAACTACCCCACGGTTAGCCAATTCAATGATATCAATAGTATTCATCTCATCAATGCTACTACAGTATAAGGAACTAATCCCATCAAAAGTAATTTCATCCAAGAGCTCATTAATGTAGTTTTCATTATTTACATTCAAAGGCAATTTGTATTTATAGTACATGAATAATATACATATGCTCATGCCATTTGCAATATACCAAGTAGTCTTCAAAGTTACAAGATATTAACGAATGCATTTTACAAAAATAGAGAGTACACGAACTACTTATCTCAGTCCAAAAGTGTATTCGTGCTCTAATTCAAGTAATCAAAGTAATAGCTACCTTCCTGATGAAGAATTGACCAGCACGTGAGGATTCTACGCTCTACACGTTGATTCAGGTCATTGAATCAAGTATGGAATTAAATCTTAACTCACGAGTTTCCAAAACCCTAGTTTATGATCAATCAGATTCTTCATCACTTCCTTACCTAAACATAATGATAAAATACTTAATAACTACTTAAAGGTAACAAACTAAACTAAATTATCATAAAAAGACGCCTAACACAACTCTTAACCAATAATTCCTAGCAAAAGATCATTTTCTCACTAAAATTGAACACAAAGGTTAGACTAAAAGGACCAGCGACTTTCATGAATATAAAAACAGGGTAAGATATCTACACTCTCAGAATCTAGTTTCCAATACAACAAGCGGCACATAATTATGAGTTTTCTACATCAAGTAATGACTAAAACACTAAAGTGCATCAATGTAGGAAATTGAATCCTACCCAACAGCCCTCGAGCAATCCGGCTATGGATTTAAGGGAGAAACAAATCCCCCATTCGATTTTCAAGCTGCATTTTTCACCTTAAATCATCTTGCATCCCCCTTAGTCAACAAATCATTAACTTTGGCTCCCATGATCATGTAAATACATAAATAAACTTGAGAATAAAGTGCTTAACTCAAATCATTCATTTCTATCAAAGTCACTCCTTTTCATTTTGATAAAAGCACTATATCCACAAAAAGTACAGACCAAAACAAACTCTATACACCATAGCCAAGAAATTTAACCAAGAATTTGAGTCAATCACCACCCAATCACCATAATCAAAGTAAATCACGACTCATGTTCAAGGTTTCAAGAAATTACCTTGATTAGTTGATAAAGAAGAAGAATCTCCAAATTCCCCGCTCTTCGCTTGTGCTTGGCTCGTCAAGAATCCTCCATGATTGAAGGAAAAAGGAAAAAAGCAAGAAAGGGTTTTGTTTGAGAAAGAAGAAAGAAAGGAAGTGAAGAAGATGAACAAATTTAGTAAAGAAGAATAGTGAAATCCCACTATAACTATATTTTCCAACTATCACTCAACTTTCAAGTCTTTCAATTTTTACCAGAGTTGTATTTCTTCACACAAAACCCCTCTACAAGATACTTGGATATCACACCACCAGCGCCTTTTCTTCTTATCCTGAGTGCCCCTGTCGTCCATCCCTCAACCTCTACCACTTTTACTATCTTGAGCCATTCTACCACTCCTACCACCCCTTTCGCTTGCTCCACTGCCACCAATACCACTAGCTCCACCTTTCTTATTATCGTGACAAACCCTCATGAATTGTGGATTCTGTCCATTCATATTATTCATCATCCCCTGAGGATGTCCATTGTCCGCTGATATTATTCATCATCACCTCAGGATTTGCAGTAAGGGTTCTACTCTATTTATGATAAGATAGGAATGATTTGTAGTAGGAGGTCTCATCCTATTATAATAAGATGGGGCCCATCATCGATCCCATAATCATTGAAGTCATCCTCCTAGTGCTCATCATAATCATCAAACTCATTGTCAGTGAATCTGAATCTGCAAGAAACATGAACTTGGAAGCCCTCTAGTCTTTCTTATTATTTTCAAAAGGCATGACATTTTTCAATCCCTCAATTCAGATAGACTATTTGGATCATGCCTTGCCCTCCATCTTCATCACACTATCCAAATCTTCTCTCTTATCAGGTCAGTTGCTTAAAGAAAAAGTTCTAAGTTTTTTACTTTTTGGGCGAACTTTTGTTTTGATTTTTATTCATCTGGTGCCTCAAAGTCATTTGTGCAAATCTTACGTCAATTCACTTTCCCTAAACAAACTAATCTGAGCATTTATACTAATTCACCACAATAAAAGTTCAAGGACCTTCATATAATTCATCCCAATGAAAGGACATGAATAACTGTGAGGGTCTCAAAATTCTAATTTTATTTTAAAAATACATAATAATATTTATATTATAATTATTCACTAAAATATTAGTGAATTTATGTTTTAAGTTATTATTTTCCAATTTAGAGAAATTTTTGAGAATTATTTTCCGGTGTGTGGTTTCGGCCAGTTTAAGTGTTTATTTTTGTTTCGAGGCATGAATAGTAACTCTAAGATGAAACCAAGCCTATGTAGAGATATATTTTAGGTTGGACAGTGTAGGAATGAGATAAACCAGTGAAAGTTAGAGTGTCGCGCGTCGACGCGACAAAAAGTAGTCGTTTGACCACTTTTCCATAATTTAAGGGAAGCCACACCTTTTGTCCCCTTAAAGTCTTGTTTCTTGCTTCTTTTTGTTCCATTTTCAGCCACACTTGAAAAACAAAAAGGAGAGAGAGAGCCGAGACTAGAGAGAGAGAAAAGAGAGAGAGCTTGAGGGATTTTCTTCTTCATCTTGTTCATCTTCCAGTCCTTGAGCTTCGAAGACTCCATTGAAGGCTTGGTTCTTGTTTCTTCCTCTTCTTGGAGCTGCCATGAGAGAGGGAGAGAGAGTCTGTGAGGTCCGAAATTGGGAGAGAGAAAAGGAAGAGAGTTCAAGCTTTGTTCTTCAACTCCTTCTTCCTCAAATTTCTTGAAGCTTCAAGACTTCATTGAGGGCTTTGATCTTGTTCCATCTTCTTCCCTTGGCTGCTATGAGAGAGAGAGAGAGAGAGAGAGAGGGAGAGTGGTCCGAGAAAGGAAGAGGAAGAAAAGCTTATTCGGCTTGTCATCTTCTTGATTTTGGGTTTTGAGGAAGAAATCACCTTCAAACAAGTAGATCCTTGGCTAGGATTGGAGATTTCTTGGAGTTACTAAGCTTGAGAAGCCATCCTTGAGAAGAGCTCACAAGATCCTGCTTGATCTTGTTAGATCTATACAAATCTTGAGGTATAACACTTGAATCTCTTAGATTTAGCTCTAGTAATGTTAAATCTTGAAGATCTATGGTTTATTTTGCCAAGAATGCTTATGTACAGAGCAATGGAGTTGGGCTCTTGAATTCCCAACTTAGGTAGCGGACTTGAGGTGACTTTTAGGTAGCGGACTTGAGGACCTGATTGTGGTTGTGTTTGTTGTTTATGAGATGAGATTATTTTGTGGTTAGAACGTAGAATTGATGTTGAAAATTTTAAAGGATAATAAAGAGGGCTGGTCGAACCTATGCTCGGAAATTTTGACTTTTGATTTCAAAATTTTATGATGTTTCTTGGCTAGTTTTGGCTAAATAAATATGTATTATGTTCATTTATGAGTATATGTTTGAATGAAGTGAATATCTTGAATTTTGATGGTGAAAAGTTGAGTTTTTGCTAATTTTTGGGTAAATGTACTTTTGGACTGATTTGAGGGTTTGAAATGTTTCATCTATTCTTCATGAATTTTGTGCTTTGAGATTTGGTGAAAATTGCTCTAAACATGTGTTAAAACCTTGACTTAAGTTTAGTGTTAAGTTTAAACTTGAATGAGTGATCTTCGAGATGAAATGCCTCACTTTATTTCATTGTACTAAAAATTTAGAAGTTGCGTGAAAGGAGTACATCGATAGAGTATTTTGGTTAATTGATGTGTTAATTTGAAAATGGAACCTTTTAAGATGATTTTCGACTCGAATGACTACTTTTCATTCGAGTAAAGTTAGAGGAATTTTGTGAAGAATTTTGATAAAATAAATGAATAAGTTATCTGAGTTAGTTTCGCTAATTGTGCGGCGAAACTTGTTTCTTCCTTTTACTTGATTATAAGAAGTGGGGAAGGATTTGCACCGGATCCCAATTTGGAAATCGAACCTTGCCACTTTGGTGAGTTTCTATGCATGATACTTGATTATGTGAATTTGATTTGGAATATGATTGATTAAGTGATTTGATGAGAAGATTTGATTTTTGATCTATCAAGTGGAGTAGTGTGTACTTTATCGCACTTACTCCTATTTGAAGGGTAAATTTTGCAAAAGTGTTGTTGTGACATTCAAGTATGTTTTGAACCTTTTTACTTGGGCTATGATGTGAATTCTGTTTTGAATAGATGATGTGATGTGATGTGTTTTGTAATTATTATTCTCGAGAATACTTAATCCCCTTGGTAAGTTATCGACTCAAGCCGTTGGGAAGACCCAGGTCGAGGAGATTTAACAACCTTGGGCTATATGATGTGTTGTGTGTTCTGGACTTGGCAATTGGCCTTGTCCCTGTTGAAGAGCAATACACAAATATATAAGTTTATGTGAGGTGGGCGGGTCCGTACGGGGGTCTTGGTGGAGAAAGAAGTAAGTGGTGGTCTACTTGGTTTTGTATGTGAAAGTTGATGGAGTGTCAACTACGAGATTTGTGTACCAGTCCTGGAACGTGCTCCAGTTTCGAGGACCTTAACCCCTGAGGGCTACTCATATCCTACCTTTGTATTGTTATTTGTTTTCCTTATTTGCTTATTTCTAAATATGAATTTGGAGTGGGAATCTCATATGTGTTATGTGCCTTGCATGCCTTTTTGGAACTCACTGGGCTTTTAGCTCATTCTTTCAAATTTGTTTTCCTTAACAGGGACTGAAAAACCAAGTGAAGGTGCCCACCCTTAGAACTTGGGTTTACTTTTGCTTCTGGTTTGGGAGATTTGAACCTTGAATTTTGGGGTATTGTAATGTGAATTTTGAATGTATATTTAAGTACTCTATGTATTTTGGGATTTCAGGGTTTGATGAATGAATTGTGAGTTATCGTTTAGTTTACATTGTTATCTAAACTTTCGGTTTGTAAGATTGATGTAGTTTGACTATGAGTTGATTATAAGTTTGGGATTGGTATTTAAATTGTTTCTTTGAAGAATTAGTGATCGTTCGTGTGAGTGAGTCCTGACGAGAGTCAGGCAGGCGACCCGCCAAACCCTTTGGTACGCCTTAGGGGAAGGTGGGGCTATCACAGTAACCCTTAATAATAAAATAGAACTTCAACCAATTGGCTTGGCTATCTTGACAAA
This sequence comes from Gardenia jasminoides, assembly GCA_013103745.1. Lineage (NCBI taxonomy): Eukaryota > Viridiplantae > Streptophyta > Magnoliopsida > Gentianales > Rubiaceae > Gardenia > Gardenia jasminoides. The sequence continues at coordinate 27,659,245 of CM023097.1, forward strand.
GTGAACTAGTCTCACTTGTTTTATTTGATAGTTTTGATCCAAATGAGTGAAAGACAATGAGAAAATTCTAGTGGAAACGAAAGGAAAGTAGAGATTCCTTCCATCTTACTTGGATTAAATGCATGAAGAGAAGAAATGAAGCATTAAAAATATTATTTAAATTAGGGAAGGAAAAAAGGAAAAGAAACTATCAAGCTTTACTTACCTTTTTCATCCATAATTTATTAAGATGGGTTCAACGGTATGAGAGGAGGGAGAACAAGTGAGAGATTTCAAATTCAAAACCTCACCACTTACATTTAAGAGAAAAAAAAAAGGTCAGCTTGCCAACTCTCCCGAACTGTGTCCAATATGTGTTTGTGTGTATGTGTCTATATATGTATAGACACATATACAATACACATACCAGTTTAGGAGCAGGTTTTAATTATACATATACTAGTTTAGGAGTGAGTTTTAATTAATTAAGTACTCCTATAAATTATTATTCGATAATTTTATATTGATTTTGATTAGGGATTAAAAATAAATTATATTGAAAGTCTAAAATTCACCTGATATCTCTAATAAATTTTAATATGACCATAAAAATACTTTTTCTCCAAATCAGTTATTTTTAATTATTTAATTGACTTTTAATGGCAAACTTTTCAAAATGAAAAGCTAATCACGTAAAGACACATGCGTCAATATACGTCCATATCAAAACATAGACATAAATCAAACTGTAGATATGCGTCCTTATGTTGAAACAATAGACATAAACTATTTCAAATATTTGAGTGAAGGTGTAAATTTAGTTTGTTGACCTATTGAATAATATTTAATTTTGTCCTGACATATTAATAAAGGGTTAAAATTATGCTTCACCAATTGAAGAATTTAAAAAATGCTACCCCAGTAAATATGGCCTTTTTTCTCTATTGTTTTAATATGCAACTTTTTGTTTCATAATTTGATTTCTTACTCATAAAATCATCATTCTTGTTGTAATATGTCTTGCACAATGACTTGATTTTATTATTTCAACATAACCCTCTAGATTTTTCTAATTTGTTGTTGAAAGAAGTATAATAAAAGTCGATATAAATATTACAAAATGAAAAAAAAAGTTCTCTTACAGAAAATTGCCTACCGTGGAAGTTTTCTTTAAAAAATAGTGCCGTGCCGTACTAGTTAAGTCCATTAAGTTAGATACACAATAATTACTTTTCAAAAGATTTGCCCCTTGCCTTTAAACAAAAAAACTCATCATAACAAATAAATATTCTTTTTTATTCAATTATTTTATTCAATAAGGAAAATTATGTTCTCCCTATATACAACTTCAAAATTTGTCTTATTCAAGTCAAAAGTTCCAAAATCATGCAAAAAATGTTAAAAGATTATTGATAGGAATTATGCGGTGGCTAACACTCGGAAGGATACTCATATGGTATAAAAGCACGTTACAATGCAAGCAACTTGTCAAAGGTAGTTTAGCCTCTATAAGAGTTTTAAATTCCTTCTCGAACTATAGGTTCAGAGTTCAAACCCTATACCTTACATTTAAAACCTCCAGAGTGCACCCTATCGTTTAGATGTGCCTGCACTATAGTTTCTCATATAGTCCAGTTGGATGCTTTCTTTTTCTGCCTTTCAATTCTACGGCGTTTTTGTAGGAAGCGGCTAATAACGTTATGTAGAAAAGTCTTGCTTAGTAATTATGTATTATGTATATCAAACTTTATCATTAAATTAATAGATAAAACACTACAATGCTATGTTTCTAGGGATTTAGAAGATATAGAGACAAGAACATCCTTTTTCCTATATATATTTTTCTAACAATAGTTTTCTATTTTAATTCTCTACAATCAAATTCTTGGTTCCTATTATTGGATTGATAATTTATTATCATTACAAAAATTTGGAAAACCTTCCATTTTTTCCTATTATTTTATACTTCCTTATTTATAGTACATATTTTAGGATGAAATTTCTTCCTTGTTTTCAATTTTCACGTATAAGGAAATTTATATGAGTGAGAAACTAACCATTTTGTGTTCGTACGAACTATTAATATTTAGGATTTTCTCAGTCTAATAGGTGTCCAAATGGTAACTATTGAATATGTAGATTGACTACTTAAATATATATACTCACATCTATTGGCCATTTACTTTAGTCACTTTTTTGATTTAGCCACACTTTAAAAGAAGGAAAAAGCGTAATTGTGTATCAATCACTTATTAAATAAAACTCTAACATCAAATGTTCTAGATAGAGAATGAATTATTACTACTCAATGTAGGGAGATATAGTTTTTTTTAGGAGTCCACATGTAGACACCAATTTTTGACTATTTCTTTTGTTTTCCTATGTTTTTATCTATTAATGTTTAGTTATTTATCTTTGAATTTTCTAACATATTTTTCTCATTTTTGTAGGTTTTTCTTAAAAAAAAAAAAAGAGAAAAGCCAAAACGGTTCTGCGGATGAGTCCGCGTAACTAGTCCGCATAACCTCGATCGGCGCGAAAAAAAAATGGGGATTTTTCCGTAAGATCGGATCATCCTTTTCCAGCTGTATTTTTCGATGCTTGAACGATAAGAAACCTATTTAAACATTCCCCAACTCACCCCTAACCCCTAACAACTGATCTAACGTTCAAAATTAGCTCACCTCATCCCAAGAACATCAAAACCCTTAGTTCTAGGTTTGGTGGCTATAAATAGCCTAGGTTAGGGCTTAACAAAGGGGTTGGAAATCTGAGAGAAAAAGAGGCAATTAGGAGAGCTTTGAGAGAGAAAAAAAGTAGAGAAAAACGGCTGGGAATTAGAGAGAAAAAAGGAAAAGAAAGAAGAAAAGAAAAGCTAGGGTTTCACACTTGAGGAGCTTATTCTTAGAATTTCTGGCCTCTTCCTTCGGTTTTTATTCAAGCTTCCGATTCAGGTAACATACTTATACTCTATTCTTGTTTTTTATCGTAAAATTATCTCGAGATTTGGGCCTTTTGGTGGAACCAAGGTCTTGAGTAGTTTTCTTTTAGTTTGGGATATTTGATGATAATTATCACTGTTATATGAGCATGTTGTGTTTATAAAGCCTTGGTAAGGCTAGTAGACTTGTTTTACGCTTAAAATTAGGCGTTTGATGCTTCGTGATGATCTTTGTCAAGTGATTCCCGAAATTTCTGGAAAAATGTTCTTCAGCGTTTGAAGATGTGAAGAAAAAGCGGACTACTAGCGGACAACTTCGCGTAACGGTCAGCGTTCCTCTTGAATGTTTGAAGTTGTGAAGCGCGGACCTCTTGCGTGGGTTACTAACACTCAAGCGTTTGTTTGAATACTTGAAGATGTGAAAAAGCGGGGATGTTACGCAAACCGGTCAACGTCGCGTTTCTACCACGGCAGTTCTTCCCTTCCCTTTTGTCTATTTGATGATGTTGATGCTTAAGATTTGGCGTTTCTTGATTTTAGCTTGTTGACATGATCGAATGCTGGTGTTTGATGTTTAAATCGATCCCTTGCCTCCGAGATTTTATCGTGATATTGTCTCAAAACTGGAAGCAATCTTCCGGTATTTTGAAGATGGGAAGAGAGCGGACTGTTACGCTGGCTGAATCCGCTTTCTCCAGCGTTCCCTCAGACTTTGATTTTTTGTATGCTGTGTGTTGCTGGATCACCACGTTTCTGATCAGCGTAACCTCTCTTTGTATTATGTTGATCTTTGTTCCTCTTTTATTCCAGAATCTTATTCTATTTCCTAGTATTATATGTTTGTTTGCAGAATCTGTTTAGATACCCTTTCTTTGAATTTTTGATTGGTTTTCCTTTAAATTGGTACCTTGATCCCTTTCGTTCACATTGAGTCTTAGATAACCATTCCCATCATCTAAGGATTCAATTAAGGCCTCGCATCAAGGGATGGTAACTTCTTTCCCCTATTATGTGCTCATTATGTGTTTTTGCATGATTTTGCATGTTTTAAATTAAGTTTTCCTTTGCTTTTATTCATGTCTAGTTTTTATTTATGTTATTCAATTTTTGAGTAAATCATTTGGAGGCCTTGGATGCCAAGTTGTAACAGATAGGTTTAATTTGGCAAAAAGTGTATTTATTCTAGAAGATGTAATAGTTAGATTATTATTTCAAATTTCTTCCCTTAGAATGTATTTAGGTTTTCCCCAATGTAATAATTAGTTTTTATATGCTTATTTTGCATGCTTGCATGATTATGTGTTTATTTGCTTTCCTAGGGCCTTGCATCTAGACATTATGCCTATGTGTTATGTGTTTATGTGTTTTATGTGTTTACTTGCTTTATTATCATGTCTACATGTTTATTGTGTAAATATATTGACGTCACCACACTAGTCCAACGCTAGTTGTGGCCTTCCCTTTCGATTTCTCACTAATCCAATGTTAGGTGAGAATCTTTGATAGTCAATGCTAGACCCTTAAACGCCATTCATGCATTAGATACAAATTTCACACACTTTTCACTTTTAGAGTTTTCTTTCCCATTTTGCATGTCACTATTATCCCACCCCGTGTGTGAAACATCTCATTTAGTTTTCTTTTTATTAGATTAGTGCATTTAAGGCATTACCCTTTGAATTAGGGAAAAGAGCGAGTATGGCTTCCTAGCCTTAGCACGCTTTTATTTCCTTCTATGAAAAGGAAGATTCAAAGTCACGAACTTAGTTCCCCGCACCCGTTATGTTGCATTATCCCTCTTTAGGACATACACGTGCATTATTTTAAATGATATCAAAATCATTCTTTAAAAAAGCAAATTTTCTTCTTCATGTTTTAGCAATTCAAAGTCAAAAAACCACTTTTTCTTAAAATTGCATCTTTTTGGAAGTTCAAGTTCCTTTTTGCATTTAGAATTGATCCTTTCAAAAACCCAACTTCTTTTCTCTTGATACTTTATAAAAATTGCATTTTTGAAAATCCTACTTTCCGTTCATTCGAGTCTCATCATTTGCATTTTTTGTGGACCTCCTCGAGGGATCAAAATTGATGACACAACTAATGTGATCAATTCCAATCACACCTCAAGGAGACATTTTGCCCTCTCGATTCAACATTAGGTCTAGGTTTTGCATCCATATAGACAACATCCAAATGTGATAAATTTTAAAGTTAGAAATTGGAAATTTTCAACTAAATCTTGCAACTAGCTTTGGCTAGGTTAGAAGGGTTGAGGCAGTAACATCGATCTTTGCCTTCCTTCTTTCAACCGTGACCCTAGACCTTTTCTCTAGTTTTCAAAGACCCGATTAGTCGCCTAAAAGGTTTTTCTTTGTTTATTTTCATTAATTAAAATCTTTTGGGTGACTTGGTACACCTAAACTCCCATACCAAGTGGCGACCCAAACTTTTCTAAAAACCCTTTTCTAGACTTTTGTTTTGGGTCCAAACCGTCGCATTTTATAGTCCATGACCCCTTTTCCCTTTCTTTTCAAAAAAATCAAATCTTTCCCTCTTCCATTCAAACAAAAAAATGGGAGCTGTGCGACTCAGGGATTTTCCTAAGAGGTCAGAAAGCACTTGATTTAGTTGATTATTTCTTTTTCTAACTTTCTTATATATCATATTTGGATGTTTTAGGTTGCATTCCTTTTTTCTTTTCTCTTTTAGGGTTTTCCCGTGCAAGCACTCCCTACACATCGCGTACATGATGAATGAATTATTGTTTATTTATTTACTTGTACCGCGCCTTGCATTTGGGGGTGGGTGTGCATCTACCCTAGAGCCTCGAAAATGTTTGGTATTTGAATTCCTCCTCTCAAAGGGAATCACTTTCATACGTGCATATGTATTTTACTTTGACCCTACTTTTACTTTTAGTGGCTTTGTCACGCCACCTTCCCTATTAGGATTAGGATCGATCCACTTGGACATGTGGCGTGGCGCGCGTACGGCGTAGCAATGTCTAGGGATCACTCAACCGACCACTTGAGGCATTTGGATTGATGACCTTTGCCTTTGGTCCGAGGTTTGGGAGCCTGTAACCTTTATCCAGTCTAGATGCATTAGTGAGCCCAACCTCATGCATCCATGTGAGAATTGCCTAGGGGAGAGTCTACCACAACCTATTAAGGATCACTAGACACGAGAGGAGGGATTCCACCCCTTATTTTTGTGCAATTTGTTGCTCCAAGCGTGTTATGTGATATCTGTGATTAAACTAACTTTTGTTGTCTTCCCTTGCATTTCACAAACTATAGAAAATAAGAGTCTTGCTCTTTTAAGACAAGTCATCCTTCTAGATAGGCTATTGCGTTTGAATTTATGTTCATTGCATTCAAGTTGTAATTGCATATCACTTTTAGGCTTACCCGGCATTCAAATGGGGCTCTTATAGGCCATGTTTCATTTTGCACCTTTACTTGCCTTTAATAAATGGCATCATGCATTAACTATATAGAGGAGCGCACTTAGAATCCCATTATAGGATTATGTCCACCTTACTTCTCACGGGTACATAACCCTTCATAGGAGATTCATGTTTAAATTCAAGAAACTGGATAGGTGGAGAGGTAAGGTATTTGACCAGTTGGCGTGATTGATGGATAGACCCACGTATCAAACAACGCATCAGTTCAGTGGAAATTCAGTTATGGCGGACTTCTCTCACCGGGCGAGATCAATCAAGGGGACCTTATCTCCGGACCAATTGGGGATTTTAAGGACATAGAGTTTTGTGCAGTGCGATGGGTATTTGGTAGGCTCTAATCCAACTATGGGACCCTAGTGTTCAGCCTTTAGGATAGGAAATAAGGAATTTACTATGAGCATTGAGGAGGTATCTGGTCTTCTTAACTTATCAAGAAGCTTGCAGGTGATATTTCCGGCTTACGGAAAGGCGAGTTCTGTCGCTTTCTTTGGATTAAAGGTCTATGGTACTAGGGTCGGATCAGGAGTATAGATGTGAGGTTTTGTTTGATAGGTTTGCAACAAGAGATGGTTGACAAATATGCCAAAGATTTTCGTTCAATTCCAAAGGCTGTCAGGGAGCACAAAAGACCGTGGGTATATGGATTTGTCATGTGAGGGGATCTACTTATTTCCAAGAAGAGACGGAAAAATTGGTTTTAAGATCACCAGAGCTTATGACCTATTCTATGGGATTGGAAATCGACGACTCTATAGTACCGACCGTGATAGTAGACATCTTCGTAGCTTGCACAAATTGCCAAAGGGGTAAGAAATTCTTCATGGATCGAACGAATTCTACACATATGGGCTATGGGCATTTCAAAGACAACTGCCCCATTTCGATAGTTTACCCCTCTAGTAGGATATAATTGGTGATTACTCGTGTTACACCACAAGAGAGTGGATAGGAGTGACCTACCAGGGAATCTTGCGAATGGGTGGATTTTCCGAATACGCCGGCATCACAAGGTTAGATGGGTATTAGATTGGACGGACTGCCTCGATCCGGTTCTTCGCGCCAAATCCTCGACTTTATACGTTGCTAGGAACTCAAGGTGTTATGAGCTACACTCCTAAAGAGATTTTTTGAGAGCGGTTGGGGCAGCGTTCAAGGACCGCCTCTTTGCAGATTTGACCAACAACTATCATTTTGACAAAGGAATCTGTCGCTGAAATTCCAATGAAGGTACCGATCACGCAAGCATGGGAACATTGTCTAGCGACAAGGATATTGCTTAACATTCCACAACATAAACAGTTGGCTCTGGTCCACACCTGGGCATTATGAAGACTAGCAATCGTGATGGAAAGGCAGTTGCAAGGGACCTGACCAGGTAAAATCAAGAGACTGATGGCGGTCATTGAGGCAGAAAGGATAAGAAGGAATACTATTGAAACAATCTGTACAGTATATATAAAACAAAAGTTGTGGAGATAAGAACAAAGAAGATGTATGAGGAGATGCAAGAAAAGAACCAAGACTTAGAAGCGAATGTCAGAACCTATATAATAAAGGCTGAAGCATAGGAACCTAAGAACCAAAGATGCTGTAATAGATAGGCTAAAATTAAATGGCTTTGTACAGAGCGCCTTCAAGAGATGATGTAGACTATGATGTTTTAGAATTTGCTAATGAAGAACCTTTTCGCTATTTTACAGTGTCCAATTTCAGGGTTTGATGTGGGGCTATGAAGTGTACATCATATGAGCTACCAACTTTTAAAGGAACCCCGGAATCACGTCAGAATTATATAATCATAATATCCTTTTTTTTCTTTTGTTCTGCAACTCCCCTTTGATGGTTCTAAAATATGTTTCTTTTTCCGGGTCGGGTACTTTTAAAATAGCTTCCGCTTAAACTATCGTTACTGGATTCTAAAGCAAAAGCTCCATGACGGTAAACATAGACTCTACGCACCGGGCTTTCTGAGATAGAGAACGCTTTGGTCCCGCCATCTTTTGCCTGCCACAGGGAGCTTCCGGTTAAGTGAAGTATTGGGTTAATAAGTTGAAGCAGGGTAATTACTTCAAAGCGTATAATTGATGTTTGGTGGCAAATAATAATAGAGAGGTGTCCTGCGAATGAATAGGGACCCGTTGTTAGCAACCAGCGTGACGGATAGTGTCCAGTTCGACCACTATTTCAAACCACTTTTGTCCCACCTACTTCTAACCGCGATGTTACCTTTTCTCGGCTCCCATTACCAATCTTCCGCATTCCCTTTAATTACATCTACTAATGACCAAAAGACAAACCCTCATACTTCGACCTCGGTCACTCTAAACATACCTACTCACCTTCGGACACTCAATACCATACGGTGACCTTTTATTGTGGGATCCCCTGACGACTTGAAGGAGAGCCGGTGGACATATTGCACCCGGTTGACAAAGATTTGAAGATCAGGGTCGCCCGAGCATGGTAGTGCTTGATTATGACGACCTTTACTCATTTCTTTGTGCCGGTTTCGAGACTTTAAGTTCAGCAGAGTATGGCCGGAACCGGTAACCGAGAACCTCAAGATGTTTGCGCCATGGTGGGCAAGCGGAAGTAGATGAAGAACTTGCCGATGCAGCGCATTCCACACGAGGAGTGCGGAGGATGCGCACAGTTGTTATTGAACTTGGTCGAGTGAAATTAATTCTTAGCTGCGGATTTGTCAGTGCTTTTGATGTCACAGATACAATTGGCAAGACAGAGCAGAATATGCGCTTGAGGAACCAGAGAGAGAAGATTATGGAAGGGATCACATTATACCCAATGGTGGAGAGGTTGGCAAAGTTAGACCTCCCATGATAGAAGGGAGATTACCATTACTTTCATTAAGGCACAAGTCCGCCTGTGGAGATCTTTGAATGGCGGGAGTTCTTTTGCATGAAGTATCAACAAGTTGGAGGAATCTGATGAATTTGTTAAAGCTGGAAAAATGCGTCAATGTAGTACTGACGGCATGGTGGAAGCATTACAGGCGGTGAATGGCGGTGGGAGAAACTCCCATTTAAAAGAAAGAAGGGGAAGGCACAACTTGTGTGGGATCATAGCCCACGCTGGGGCAGGGAGTCGAATGCTTGAATAGTTCAATTTCATGCTTATATGCCAGTAGCACATTTATGCAGCACGCCACCCAAATACCTCACCCCAGAGCCATTATTCATTTTGATTTACCTTTGTTTTCAACTTCCCAACCCTATCTCCTACCTCATCAAAACTTATGCTCCTGGACATTTTACTTTACCACAAATCTGTCCAAAATTCTTTCCAACATAAATAGAGCCACAAGCAGAGAAAACCTTTGGGCTTTCTTTACAGATGCAGGTACCCATTAGCCAGCTGTATGAGGGTTGAGGCAGCTGGGAAAGTGACCTTTGTACCTCTAGCTATGTCCCAGGGACTCCCCTCACGGGTCCGACTCATGCAGAGTCTACACTACCATTCTGGAGCCCCAGGACATTGGTGCTGTTGGGCCTTGAAGCATAAGGGTGAGACATGGTAGATCTTTGAGGGACATAGTTACGAGAGAAAGAAGGGAATGAGCAAGGGCTGAGCGATCCCGATAAAACCCTCTCCGAGACATAAAACACCCGTTGGAGCGGACAGGCTGGATGAAGGGGTTTGTTGACCCTACCAGGTTCATTAAAGGAAAGTGGGGTAAGCAATACTGTGAAAAGAAAA
>CM023097.1:27670347-27762000 GCA_013103745.1 Gardenia jasminoides
TAAATTTCATTAGCCTCAATAAAAGTTCAACTTGCAAAGTGTAAATCACCTCTTGAATCAAGATTGAACTTCACAATCAAGTGCTTCAACTCCCAAATGAAGATTAGATGGTTGAAATTGACAAAATCCCAAGCTTTCCTCTAGTTTTCTTTCTTTTTCTCCTTGGTTTTTCTCACTCCCTTAGTTCAGCCTCAAACCAGTAGACCCTCTCCCCTTTTGTTGGCTAAAAAATGGCTAATGGATTGTGTTGAAGAGATATTTAGTGGCCTAAGTCAAAGTTAACCCATGGTCAAAATTATCAAAACCAATTGTAACCTACCAACAGGTTAACTTCACCCCTTACCAAGTAATTTTCTTTTCCTATCAAATTAGTCAGGTGCTCAATTCAACTTAGTCTATCAAAGCTTAATTACACCTACTTAGGCTACTAATCACCCTAGGAATCTTAATCATATTCTTAATCATGCTTAATCATGCATTTACACACATAAAATCAAAGTGACAAACTAGTAGTTGGACATAAAATTTAAATTCATTTTCAAAACTAGGGTTTAACGAAACCAAGCTAGGGTTTTCACATCCAAATGAGGGTTTTGCTCGAAATTTAGGGGTCGAGATTTAGGTTTTGAAGCAAACTAGGGTTTAAATTTCAAATTAGGGTTTTTTTAGACTTGTAAATAAAACAAAACACTTTGAGAAGTAAACAACCTTATAAACACTTTGGCGATGTTAAATTTATAATTTAAACAAAATATGAAAAATGGTATGGGTCCTCCTATGCCTTACATAAAAGAATTTCATCCTCAAATTCATGCACACGAATGAGCGGCTGGGATACTTTCTCCTTATATCTCTTCCAACTTCCCACGTTGCTTCACCGACATCATGGTTCTTCCAAGATCTTCACTAAAGGGGATTTGCTTATTCCTCAACTCTTTGGTTTTGGTTCTAAAGCTTCAGCGGGTTTCTCTTCATGGGTTAAAGCTTCATCAGTTCTATATCTTACGGTTGGAGTATGTGAGATGGATGCAGGTGGTATTTCTTAAGCTTGACACATGGAACGTTATATGAATAAGGGATAGGCTGGTTGGTAAATCCAACTTATAAGCTACCTTTCCGACCAGCTCAAGAATGGTGTACGGTCCATATATCTTGTAATTTCTTTCCTTTGCTGCCATCAAGCTTGCCTTTAAAGGGATAATTCTAAGAAATACTTGCTCACACTGAACTCAAATCTTTTCTCTATTGTCTGTATTAACTTTTTTGGCGGCTTTGGGGCGGTTAACGCTGAATTAACTTGACCTTTTCTCAAACTTCTTCCATCAAAGGGATCGTGGTTTGATCTAAGGCTTCTTCTCCACTCTACTTCATCCCTAGTAAATCGGTGACCGACATTCGTCCATAAAAACTTCATATGGAGCCATTTGTATGGATGAATAGAAAACTATTATTATAAACAAATTCTACAAAGTCAAATATTGACTCAACCAACCCAAATCAGAACACAAGTCTCAACATATCCTCAAGAGTTTGAATAGTCCTACGATTGACCGTCGGTTTGAGGATGGTAAGTAGTAAGATTTAGCTTGTCCCAATGTTTCTTACATCTTTTGCGAGAATCTCGACACAAACCGGGATCTCGATCCAACACTATGCTCGAGGGGGATACCATGTAACCTTATGACCTCATCCATATACAATTTGGCCAATTTCTCCATCAGTACTTCATACTTATGGGTAGAAAATCGTTATTCAGGCGATCTCGATAACCCATGCATCACTGACCTCTTCGCGTCTTTGGCGGTCGATACAAAATCCATGGTGATATCCTCCCATTTCCATATAGGTACCTCCAGCGGTTGCAATAATCGAGAGGGTTTACGATGTTACGCCTTAACTCTCGGCATACCGGGCGTATACGAACAGCTGGGCTATTTCCTTCTTCATGCCTTCCCACGGTAAAGACTTTTCAAATCTTGGTACATCTTATTTCCTCCGAGGTGTCTGTATACTTAGATCGATGGGCTTCCCAATATTTCCGCTTTTGAGTTCCTCGTCTTCGGTACCACTATTTGATTTGATACCTAGAATATTTCGCCAATATTAAAATGCTGGAATCTCCTTTTTACGGACCTTTTCCAACCACCTTTGTATTTGGGAGCCGTCTTTTTGCACCTCTTTAATCTTATCTAGTAGTGTAGATCTCAATACAATGTTTGACACAACCTTGTTAGATTGTAGATGGGGATTCCAAACACTAATCTCTTCTAACATGTGTCATTCCTTCACCATCAAACCCAGCTACTTGTACCTTTTCACTCAAGCAGCTACTATATTAACTTTCCCGGTGGTGCTTAATTGTGCAATCATAATCCTCAAAAGTCCACCCATCTACTGTCTCAAATTCAATTCTTTGGGAAAATAGATATTTAAGGCTCTTATGGTGTTAAAACCTCAAGCGTCACCCTATATAAGTAATGTCTCCCACTTACGTGGTGCAAACCTCACTTGACTAATTCCATATCATGGGTTGGATAATTTTGCTCGTGAGGTTTCAACTTCCATGGCGTGAGCTATAACCCATTCATTTTGCATTAGCACACAACCTAACCCTTCATTTGGCGCATGCATGAACACCACATACCCATCTCTTCCATTGGGCGAGCTAACTTGGTGCCTCGGTCAACCCGTTTCTTCAACTCCGAAAACTCTTTTCCCCAGGCGTCCATATGAACTTACTATGCTTCTTGGTCAACTTCAGGTCATGGGTCCAGCTATCTTGGAGAATCTGAATGAACGGTAATAACCAGCTAAACCAGAAACTCCAGAACCTCGGTTGGATTCTGGGGTTGTTTCCATTTTGACATACTTCCACCTTAGTTGGGTCTACTTTGATTCCATCTTTAGAAATTATTGACCGAAAACCACTTTCTCAGCCAAAATTCACACTTCTTGAATTTAGCGTACAATTGATGTTCTCTTAGCGTTTGCAGACACTATCCTCAAATGTAGTTCATGATCTTCTAAATCTTAGAAAATATCAGAATGTCATGCGGTAAACACCACTCGAATTGATCCGGGTAAGGCTTGAAGATTGATGCATCAAATCCATAAGCGGCGGTGCATTTGTCAGCAAATGGCATTGCTCCTTGAACTCAAAATGTCAAGTACCTCGATTAAAAGCTGTCTTAGGTACCTCTTAATCCTCAATTATGGTAACCACATAGGATCAACTCGAGTACACCTCCGCTCCACAGCTGATCGAAAGCTCATCGATGTGTGAGGGGTATTTGTTCTTAATGGTAGCGTCGTTCAAGTCATTCGATGAGTCTATACACAATCTTAGGCTTTTAACAAACCAACACCGGTTGACTCAAGGTGGATCGCTCTCTTTAATAACGCCATTCAAACAAATCCACATGTTGAAAGCTTGGTTCTTTCAATTCGGTTGGAGCCATCCTATATGGCGACACGGAAATAGGTGCTTTGTCCCGGTCACCTCAATCAAGGCTATTTCCCTCTCGGTGGTAAAGATTTTAATTCTTTAGGAACACATCGGAATTCTCTCTCACCATTTCCTCCATCCATACTTTATCAGGGATATTAATCGAAGGCTAAGAACCCTTTTGCCCCATTGTTCAGCAATTCTAGCTTGGATTCACAAATAAGAGCTAAAGATGCTAACCTACCCTCACGCCCAACTTTAAAGTTGGCTCTCGCTACACATGTAATTCTACTATCTTTATCTTACAATCAAGTTGGGCATGATAACGGCTAACCAATCCATCCCTAAAATAACGCCATAGCCCATGATTTCCACTCATCGGGGTCCACTAGCAATTTTTCGCCGATAATCCAATTTTTCACAATTTCTATAAACCGAAGCTAGATAATAGTCTTTGATTTCCCGTAGGCATTACTAACCTCTAGATCATATGGGAGTTTTTTTAGGTTTAACATCCACCCCTTCATGAAGGTAGGGTTTACAAAGGAATGGGTTGCCCCGGGATCAATTAAAACTTTTGCTAGACGGTGAAATATGGGAATCGTACCTTCTATAACCTCTGTAGGATCAAGGACCTGGTGCTGGTCCATGGCATACACCGGGCGGTACCTTCGGCCATTGTCTCCTACACTTGACTGTTTGGAGGTCGCACCTAGAAGATGATTGTGAACTACCTCCCACTTAATAACTGCTCCTGACAGCGGGTTGGCAATTTGATGCTTGGTACTCCTCCACGGCCTTAAACATTTTCCGCTTTTCTCCAACAATCATCTATGGTGTGGTTTGGTTTTCCACAATATCCACACCTACCGGGAGTCGACATCAACCTCTTGGTGTTGTCGCGAGTTCGAGCAGCCAAACCCCAAGTGGCTCCTCTTCCATAGACCCTCTAGATGCTCCCCAGTCACAATGCAGGTTCCTCCAACCCTTCCTGAAGCTTTGGGGGCGACACATTTCTATCATGACCTACACCTTCCGCAGGGTATTTCTTTTCTTTGCATGAAAAGCCCCTTACTTGAAACTTAGCATTTCCACTCTTTGGGCCTTTTCGAACCTCGGTGAAAGTATTAATTTGAGTATGGCTGAGCCTCTTAAATTTCAACATTAAGCCCCACAACCACTGCAGTGTTCTAATCCTTCTTGATCCGGCGTGGCACTTTAACTTTGTGCGAATTTGAGAGTTTCATGAACTGAGTCTCATAATCAGTGTACACTCCAACGTTCCTGCCTCGGCCTAATTAAATCGTCTCTCTTTCTCTTGGATCATAGGAGGCAAAACTTGTCATCTAACTAACTTTGAAATTCACCCAAGTCTATGGGGTTTCTCTCCCATTTAGCTCTAATGAGCGTTCCACCACGATCTTCTATACCGACTCTTAAATTGAAGGTGGCAGAACATCACCCGTCTCCTCAAGTATAATTCAAGACGGCAACAATGTCAGCCATCCTCTCGAACCAACCCTCCGCTGTATCAGAATCAGCCCCTCCTAGAAACTTAGGTAGCATGAACTTAAGGAAACGCTCCAGGGCTCTATCTTCTCCATGCTCAGGGCCTATAGGTTGGTTTTGTTGACGAGCCTTGATTAGGCCGGGCACGCTCCAAGATATCAGTCATTCGATTGATAGCGTAGCTATCTCTGTCTACATCTCCACCACCCGTCCCCTTTCTGGTCCGCTGGTCAAGACCGGGCACTCTCCAGGGTTGAGGCTATTCTCGCCCATTTTGCCCTTGACCTCGACCTTGACCTCAACCTTGGGCTTCCATAGTCTTAACAATGTCTAGATGCAACATGAAAATAATTACACAAGTGAAAATGTCTTAAAACCAGCATTCAAGATTAGAACCATTTGGAATAACGGTAATGAACATATATTAACATATGCAAAATTCTGGTGGGGTACAAGTCATGGGGCATGTTCAAAATACAGACACATTACTCAACAAAATATAGTTAGTCATGCAATTAAAGTCACGAGGCTTCATTAACCTCACCCACTAATCCCTAGACAAAACAAAAGTCAAAAGATTGCACTCCTAGTTTAGTTAGCTGCCGAAGCCGCTTAGTCCGAGCCTCCTCAACTGGCTTGTCCTCCAGCAGCTCCTCTTCGAGGGATCTCAACTGTTCCTCTGACCCTCTTGACTGCTCTTCTCGGCTGCTCCTCATTGGTTCTCGACCGCCTTCTTGGAGAGGTTCCCATGAGTTGAACCCTCATGTGCTTTACTTCCTCTCCACATCAGCTACTTCCTCCATCAACATAGTAGCTCATCCAATATCCTAGCAGTCCGCTTCACGAGCCTTCATTGACTACACCTAGTCAATCGAGCTCTAAGCTCTGAATCTTGTCATGAGCTGCCTCATTTGGCCGCTCATACCACTTCATCCCTCTAGTTCCATAATCCTAAGACTTTGGCCATCTTCTAAGACCGTAAACCCTACGTTTTCATAGTATTTATTATGATTGGTCCAAGATTGCCATTGCCAATGGACAACACTAACTCATTAGGTAAGAAAGCGTCTCCTCCTGCCAGGAACACCGGAGACCTCCTGGGGTATCGAATGAGAGGCCCTGCCAAGCACTCGGTAGCGGATAGCCCTAAGAGGTCCTACGTGACCATTCGCCTCGCCATTACCAATAGCCCCATTAGGCTCAAGTCCACCACTTCCGCCCTCCATACCTACAAAACAACCAGAAACCACTGTTAAAACTTAAAGTCACTAATTATTCAAAGCGTTAATTTAAGGCCTAACCAAGCTATTCTCAAAAGTAAGTTCCTACAAGTTTCCACACAGATCTAAAACCTAGGCTCTGATACCAACTGTGACAGTCCCACCTTCCCCAAAGGTGAACCAAAGGGGTTAGTGGACCGCCTGCCCAACTCTCATCAGGACTCAAAACAATCACCCATGAAACCATTGTCAAAAGGTATTAAAATCACTGACAAATTCCCATATAATACAACCCCCTAAAAGTACATCAAGGTTACATTGATAACCTCAAAATACCATAAACTGTCAAAGTCACCATTAATTCTAATCTTATACAAAGGAGGTAATTCTACAAAAGTACTAGGTTCCTCGATTCTCGTGTACCACTTCCAAACCTGTTAAGGAAAACAAAGCTTATGGGGTGAGCAAAGCACAGTGAGGTCAAGAATTCATGCACAAGCAGATTAAAGCGGTAACAAGTCTCAACAAAATAATAACAGTAGAAAACTTGAAAATTATACAAGTCAATATAAAAGAATCACTAGAAAAGGATACAATTTGCCGTTCCACCTTTCTGAAATTTCCACCCCCATCTTCGGATCAGTCCCAAGCCGTAATTTCAACAGAAATGTTGACACTCCGTCAACCACTATCTCACAGACCGTAGAAATCACTTTACTCTCACCCGTCTACTTACACCCCCTGTACCGGGCCCGCTCGTCAAAATAGCACTATCATTAAACCAAGTCGGGATGAGGGGAACCTCCCGCTCCATAGAGTGTGGTACATTCTACCGCTTGGTAAATGAGTCGACGAGACTACGCTCCAATCGACTTAATCAGAATCTAACCAAAACGGGAGGAGAGGCACCTCCCATTCTCTTGAGTGTGGTACATACAACCGTTTGGTCTTAACATGTCAAGAACAAGCACAAGTACAAGCATTTAACAACTTCAATTCAGGTGGGGTGAAGCGATAAAGTACACGCTCACCAAATCAAACAAGCATGCTTTTCAAACAACTTCATTACATCCAAGCATTAAAAAAACCAAGCACTTGAACATTCACCAACAGTTGAGAGCAAGCAAGAGAATGTAAGAGGTTAAACACTCTTCAAGGTCCACGGAATCACCGAGATATGAAAATGCAAGCAATTAACTTTTCAATTCCAAATTAAAAGATTTGGGAAAATCTATCTTAAAATGTGAACTGACGTGATGTGCGTATACTCAATGAACTAAACTCTCGGAAATGCTTATAAACACTTAAAATAGGAAAAGGAGCACATGCACGGGCGTTAGACCAAAACCGGACGAGAACGGAACGAAAACGGAAAACACATACTAAAAGGTGGAAAAGACAGTTTTGACACCTTCCACGCCGTTACCCATAACTCAAGCTACAAGTATCAGGTTAGAGCTCACAAGGTGCCGTTTCGAAGCTAAGAGAACAAGCTACAACTTTCATGAAGACAACTTCTGCCCAAATTCTCTCTTTCTAGGTCAAAAGTGCGGAAACAATTCCAGAAATTTTCGTGTCAGAATTGCTGACAGGCTTGATTCAAACGATCATAACTCAGCGCTCACAAATCCAAATTGAGAAATTCTGGAAGCGTTGAAAAGCTAGAACGAAGGGCTATAACTTTTGCGTTTTGGCCAAAAGCCAAATCACAAACGATCGACACGAAAAATGAAGCCAAAGTTGCTGCTTAGTCAACCCTGTTTTTTCTGTTTTCGCCCAAATGCATTGCATCCAACCCAAAATGCACGCATGCAAATCCAATTACTCAATGTAATAACAACCATGCAAATGCAGCCTGCACGCCCCACATTACCCTCGACATACACACACATTCCATACTTACAAATACATTAATTAAGTCTAAGATCATCTTCTCCTTATTAGGGTTTCAACCAATTCATTCACAAGTTAGTAACCAAAACACCAACTCTTCATGCAAGCATTCCATACACACCCAAACATGCAAGGGAAACAACTCAAATACACATAAACTCTTAAAGCCTAATAAACCCTAAGCTGGCCGGATTTTCTTGGGACATGAAACAACCCATTCACACCATGAATTCATTATCTAAGGTAACAACAAGTACCAAGGGATTCATAACAACAACCACAAACATCAATTTCATCATGAAATCTTAAAACCAAAGAAACCCTAATCCTAGCTCTTGGCCAAGATTCAAGACAAGCAAAACAAGAAAACCAAACCATGGAATCATCTTCCCAACTAACTTTGATCATCGATAAGCTAGAACATGAATTAAAATCCACCATCTTTATCAACTTAGATAAATTTCAGCAACCTCAATAAAAGTTCAACTTGCAAAGTGTAAATCACCTCTTGAATCCAAGATTGAACTTCACAATCAAGTGCTTCCAACTCCCAAATGAAGATTAGATGGTTGAAATTGACAAAATCCCAAGCTTTCCTCTAGTTTTCTTTCTTTTCTCCTTGGTTTTTCTCCTCCCTTAGTTCAGCCTCAAACCAGCCGGCCCTCTCCCTTTTTGTTGGCTAAAAAATGGCTAATGGATTGTGTTGAAGAGATATTTAGTGGCCTAAGTCAAAGTTAACCCATGGTCAAAATTATCAAGCCAATTGTAACCTACCAACTTAGGTTAACTTCCACCCTTGCCCAAGTAATTTTCTTTCCTATCAAATTAGTCCATAGGTGCTCAATTCAACTTAGTCTATCAAAGCTTAATTACACCTACTTAGGCTACTAATCACCTAGGAATCTTAATCACTATTCTTAATCATGCTTAATCATGCATTTACACACATAAAATCAAAGAGGTGACAAACTCAGTAGTTGGACATAAAATTTAAATTCATTTTCAAAACTAGGGTTTAACGAAACCAAGCTAGGGTTTTTCACATCCAAATGAGGGTTTTATCGAAAAGTAGGGTTTTCAAGCAAACTAGGGTTTAAATTTCAAATTAGGGTTTTTTTTTAGACTTGTAAATAAAACAAAACACTTTGAGAAGTAAACAACCATATAAACACTTTGGCGATGTTAAATTTATAATTTAAAAAAAAATATGAAAAATGGTATGGGTCCTCACAAAGATTCGCATCCAAGAGATGTTTTTGGAATTTTCTATTTTATTTGACAAAAAGAGAGAAAAGAAGCAAATAGCACTATTGATCCCTTGGTCAAATCAAGTCCGCAGCCAATGGCCAAAGTCTCAAGTAGCAAGACCAAAAGCTCCGAACGAAAAGTCTGCAAAACTAACAAAACAAAATCTGCCGTCTTTTGTCTTCCTCCTTTCTATTAATACTAGCTAATCACTAAAAGGGAATAAGAATCCTATTATAATTAGGATACTAACAATTAACCCTGCCAACAAAAAAGAAATCAAATTTGTTCTAAAAAATCAGCCTCTATTTCCAATAGAGACATGAATTCATTTTTGTCAGTAGGGATTCCATGTGGGGCCCATTCCAGTACAATTTAGCTTCCATCTTTTATAACAGAGTAGAGCGTGCCCGCACCTTATTAGCCAATATCTTCTAGAACTTTCACTTAATTGCGCTTTTAACTTCCATTTAATTCCAAGAACTAAAATCAGTGCCAAAAACCAAATATGAGTAGAATCAAGTAATTAACACCATATTTTTGCCATAATTCAGAGGGAAAATGTTGAAATAAAATGAACAATTAACACCTTAACAAATTCCCCTGCACCAAGACAATGCTTGCCCTCAAGCATTCACTAGTCCAAAATTCAAGATCAAGATGGCAAATGTAAAATAGCATAATGGACTAGCACAAATAATATACATTTCTTTGGCAATCTCATCAAAGTTAGGATGTTCAAGACTTGACAATCCTCACGCGGATAATTGTGTATGCACTCAGCACTTAAGATGTTTAAAGGGACAAGTACGCTCAAATCAACACCATGGAAAGACATTGCCATAAGCTTGCTAATTTATCACATATCCACCACTGAATATGAATTCAAATGCAAGAATCAAAGGGTCTTTAACAAGGGTTGTAATGGAGCTTAGGGTAAAGGTTGGACAAAAAGGTAATTTAGGTTACATATATCAAGAGAATACCCAATTGTCCTATGCATGAATTGAAATATCATTTACATCCACATAATAGCTCTAAAGCACGATAATAACTCCCCAAGCATAGCAAGTGCACACCAAACAAAGGGACTGACCCCACTATCAAAACACAACACTTATTTACAAGAATGCTTCACAAATATTTTTTTTTTGCTTTTTATTTTTTTTTTGTTTTTATTTTTGTTTTTTTTTTGTTTCTATTTTTTTTTTTGTTTTTTTTTTTTCAAGACATTGATAACATAAGAACATAAAAGCACTTGCTAGCTATAGTGTAACCAACTTTCTTCACTTGTGATATCATCATGCAAAAGAATATTAAGGTATTCCTCCGACATAGGGTTCAAACAAATGGGGTTTCAAACAAAGAGGTCAAAAGGTAATAAAATGTGTTATTAAACAAAGAATAAGGTTTAAGGCTCAAACTTGGTCAACTACGGGAAAATATAATTAGGATAGGTTTTTAGAAAGGTAAAAATGGTTAAGCCTAATTGCCCTTATCATTTTCATGCATCAAATTCAATAATGTGGTCTCGACATGTACATCATAGCAAATTCTAAAATGATCTAACTAGGTGTGATAATTACACTCACAAAGGATGCAAAACAAATTTTGAATAATGAGATATTTAAGCTCAAAAACTCACAAATGGTTATATGTCATATCAAGAACATCCATCATTCAAATCAATTGCACGTAAATCTAATACTCATGCTAGTGACATTATACTACTCATATTTGCGTCTCGAAAACTAGATAAACCTTAAAGTAGCATGAAAACTAGAAATATGGAAAACGAAAAAAACTAAAAAAATGAAACCTAAAAAATTAAACTAAAATTTAAAGAACTAGCAAAATATCAGCAAAAGTATCCCTTTCCCCACACCTAAACACTACATTGTCCTCAATGTAATAAGGCAAATAGAAAGAACAGAGGACTTCCTCAATAGCAAAGCTATGAATGGGAGGGAGAAGGTGGTGTGAACCCCACAAAAGAAAAATAAGCAGCCAAATGCTTCACCATGGTGGAAGTGTGAAGCTCGATAATAGGGTTTTGACCCCATTTTTTTTTAAACCGAGGTCTTGGTAGAAGACTTTTTCTACAAGCGTGGACACGCTTGACATTGAAGTCTTCGCTCAACGTTGGAGACTCTTTTCTTTTTTGGCTCAATCTCCGCGTAAGCCTTTCTCGCCAGAAATGTAGGCACGCCTTATCATCGAAAGTCTTCTGACCAATGTCTTGAAAGATAGTGAGCAAATTTGACGTAGAGCATGGGCACGCTTTATTGGTGAAAGTCTTCTGCCCAGGCGATGCATCCCAAATTAACCAAAACTTTGATGAAGTGCACCCATGGCCTACAAACACAAAAGTTTTCTGTTAAAATAAAGGAAGACTTAGCTTTCACACAAAAACATGAAAATGTAAAGCACAAAATAATGAAAAATGTAAAATTCTTGAGTTGCCTCCCAAGTAGCGCCTTTCTTTAATATCTTTGGTTAGACAAAAAGCATCATTTGCTCAAGGAGGATGAAAATTTTCAATTCTTTACATTGCTTGCTCTATATGCTCCTGATAGCCATCATAGATGGAGTAATCTTTAAACTTATGAACTGTGGTGCTCTTTTGACTCAGGAATGATCTCAAGTGGTCGCACAATGATTTGAATTCTGTACTTATTTGCTCATGATGTTTGGCCACCATCACTTCTAAATTCTCCCTGTCATTCAACTCAAATGCCTCTTGCACAATAGGGTTAATTACATTGATAATACACATAGAATGAGACTCACTAGGTTGTTTCTTTGTATCAAAAATATTAAAATAGACAATTTCTGCATCAAATTCCATTATGAGTGTACCCTTATTAACATCAATCTTAGTTTGGGCAATACTCATAAATGGTCTCCCTAATAAAATAGGTGATGGATTTGGAGAATTCTTGTCATCCATATCAACCACATAAACATCAGCAAGAAAAACTAATCCCTCAACTTGAACCAAAATATCTTCCAAAACACCATCAGGGTATGCATTTGACCTACCAGCTAGTTGAATTATTACACCTGTCTCTTTTAAAGGCCTAAGATTCATCAAATTATAAATAGAACGAGGCATAACATTTATGGAAACACCCAAATCAAACATAACTTTCTCAATCTTAACATTTTCGATTATGCAGGGAACAGTAAATATACCTGGGTTCTTATATTTAGGAGGTAGCTTTTTCTGTAGTACTGTTGAAACATTTTCTCCCATATGCACTTTTTCATTTCCTTTCAACTTTTTCTTAGTAGTGCATAACTCTTTCAAAAATTTAGCATATCGAGGAATTTGCTTAATTGCATCTAAAAGAGGGATCTTTACCGCAACCTTACGAAAAGTTTCCAGAATCTCCTTTTCCTAATCCTCTTTCTTGGTCTTTGCTAGGCGACTAGGAAATGGAGGTGGAGGTGTCACCATTGTGTAAGGCTCATCTCCAAACTTTTGCGGTTGTGGAACCTTAGGTTGAGTCACCTCTTCCTCTTTTTCAATTTCTACCTCGATTGCTTGCTCGGACTTTCTCTTACTAGGCTCTGGCAATTCTTTTCCACTCCTTAACGTGATGGCACTAGCATTTTGTTTCGGGTTAACTATAGTCTATGAAGGTAGCTTTCTCAAATTTTCAGATTCCAACTGATTAATTGTAGAGGCCAACTGACTCACTTGATTCTCCAGATTTTGAATGCTGGTTCTTGTCTTCTTTTGAAATTGTTGCATGTTAGTAGCTAAAGATTTAACAATTTTCTCAAGAGAAGTACCTTGTTTAGAGCTAGTTGTTGTTCTTGCGGGAGGTCTAGGCGATATTGCTGTTGTTGAAATCTTGGTGGCCTTGCTGCATAGCTGAAGTTCAGATGATCCTTCCATCCTGGATTTTAGTTGTTTGAATAAGGGTCACAATGCCTCTGAGGTGGTCCAGGAAATCCTCCAACTGCATTGGCATGCTCATTCAAATCATCTTGGAGTGTGAGGCACATGTCAGTTGGATGTCCTGAATTGTAGCAGATTCCACATGTCTTCACATGCAGTACTTGACCTATAACCAATTTTTCTACCAAAGACGTTAGGAAATCTAATCTTTGATCAATTGAAGAAGTATTTACCTCATTGACTCGACGGGATGTACTATCCTGTCTTTCTCCAAATTGTTGGGCATTAGCTGCCATGCTTACTATCAGGTTTCTTGCTTCCGTAGGTGTTTTGTTCACTAATGTGCCTCCACTAGCAGCATCTATTAATCTTCTATTGGTTGGAGTTAGTCCCTCATAGATGTACTGGATGAGAAACTGGTCTGAAATTTAATGGTGAGGATAGCTTGCACATAAGTGCTTGAATCTCTCCCAATAATCGTGCAGTTTCTCTCCATTGAATTGTCTAATTCCACAAATATCTTTCCTAATGCTAGCAGCTCGGGAGGCTGGAAAGAATTTCTCTAAAAACTGCTGCCTCATTTCTATCCATGTGATGGTTGATCCTGAAGGCAAATAATAGAGCCAATTCTTAGCTTTATCAGCTAAGGAGAATGGAAAGACTCTTAAATTTATTTGCTCTTCAGTGATTCCTTAGGGCTTTGTTGTTGAATAGACCACGTGAAACTCCTTGAGATGCTTGTGAGGGTCTCCACTTGGAAGTCCATGAAAAGAAAGTAGTAAGTGAATCAATCCAGATTTTAACTCAAATACTGCATCTAAAGTAGGATAAGTAATACATAAGGGTTGTTGATTTAAATCCGGTGTAGCTAGTTCTCTCAATGTCCTCTCGTGAGCCATGGTCTGAATCTCCTTTTCTGGTTTGCTGAAATAGTCAACAAAATCGACTGCTAATTGAAGTCTAGGGGAGAGAAGATGATTCCTCTGCTTGTTGCCTTGTTTCTTTTCTTAGTGCACGAGCTGTCTTCTCTATCTCAGGATCGTGCAGTAGTTTACTTGTACGAGAAGATCGAAGCATAAACTGGTAACAGCATAGAATGAAAAATACAGTAAAAACAAATGTTCACAGAAAGTAAATTAATTAAGGCACTAGTTCCCCAGTAACGGCACCAAAACTTGTCAGGTTTCGAGCCTGCATAAAAATAAATAAAACCTAATTGCCTACAAAAATATCCCCGAGCCAATTATACTACTGGAGTAGTGACCGGATATGTAATGGGTTACTGGTTTCACCTTGATTCCAAGGAGTATGCTGAACCCTATATACCAGAATTTATGCTCGAGAATTCTGTTAATTTGCGCACGGTGGCAAGTAGGGTCGTCTCCTCAGGAAACTGAAAGAATTATTTTCTATGAATCAAAAATAAATAAATTGGAGGGATTGGAACAATTCCTAATTAACGACTTAGATAAAAATAGACAATATCACAGAATTCAAATAAAACTAAATCAAATAATGAAATGCTCTAGTCAAAGGCCTAATCTCACTTTGGTGTCATCGAACTAATCATCGAGGCTAAAATGACAATCATGTGTTTACAAATAAATTGGTTATGGTTTTCAACAATCTTTGACAACCTACCCTTTCTTACTGTATTGATAGTCATGACAAGGCCTGTGACTACTTCTCTTGCCAATAGACAACCCTAAACAAGCACTTAAGATTTAGCCTACCGATAGTATTAACAATTAGAAAGGCTACCAATTCTAACGAACAAACACATAAGGTCAGTTCATTTAAGTTAGATTGAATATCTCCGTGACAGTAATCCAAAAGTTTCTTATACTACTGAATCAAGTCACTTGTCACAAATACTAAAACTACCAAATAATTACGGATTTGGCGTTCTAGATGACGATAGATTATTCACACAACCAAACAGTGATAAGGTATTTAATTGTAAGAAATAATCATAAACGTGAACATCAGGAAATATCCGAATACTTGTAAATAAATGAAATAAAAATAATTCAATCAAATCTCACAGAGTTGATGAACCAAAGATCGATTAGCTTTTGACTAGATGGAAGAGATTAGCCACTTCTCATGGAGATTCGCATCAAAGAGATGTTTTTGGAATTTTCTATTTTATTTGACAAAAAGAGAGAAAAGAAGCAAAAGGCACTATTGATCCTTGGCCAAATCAAGTCCGCAGCCAATGCCCAAAGTCCCAAGCGGCAAGACCAAAAGCTCCGAACGAAAAGTCAGCAAAACTAACAAAACATAATCTGCCGTCTTTTGTCTTCCTCCTTTCTACTAATACTAGCTAATCACTAAAAAGGAATAAGAATCATATTATAATTAGGATACTAACAATTAACCCTACTAACAAAAAGGAAATCAAATTTGTTCCTAAAAATTAGTCTCTATTTCCAATAGAGACATGAATTCATTTTTGTGAGCAGAGATTCCATGTGAGCCCCATTCCAGTATAATTTGACTTCCATATTTTATAGTAGAGTAGAGCGTGTCCACATCTTATCAGCCAATGGTTTCTGAAATTTTCATTTAATGGCACTTTTAACTTCCATTTAATTCCAAGACCTAAAATCAGTGCCAAAAATCAAATATGAGTAGAATCAAGCAATTAACACCATATATTTGCCATAATTAAGAGGGAAAATATTGAAATAAAATGAACAATTAACACCCTAACATCTTAAATTAACTGAAATTAATTTCTAATTCGATCCTTGGTCATTAGTTTACACTAGTAGCGATGCCAGATGACCAATTTTGGTTTTTGGTCGAAATATATATATATCCTGATGTCCACCGTGGCACTTCTACCACGGTCGTTTGGAAAATTAGTCGAAAGAGCTGCTTATCAAGTCAAGTGATTTCGTCAAGACTATAACGGTGATTGCCATCTAGTTTAAGTGACTAATAAATGGGTTTGGCTAGTGTGTAATAAATTTTAAAGCAAAAGCTAAAATTAAGTGACGTTTCTGGACATTTTCGCACTGACCTCATCACAGGCGTGGAGAAACGTGTTGCATGCTGGTGGACCAATCCCGTGCAAATGTCAATGATTTTGGAATAAATTAAGTTATGGAGTTTATATGGATTGCCTATAAATACCGAGGAGTCAACTTTGCTATTTCAATGTGCTAAACTCACTCACCAAGTTCTCGACACACACAACCAATTACAAAAATCTATTTCCACTCTTATTAGCTTAAAATGTCTGGAGGCTCAGCCAACTACAACATCAGCATAGCTGAAATCTCGAAAAACAGTATGTATTATTCTCTATTCCTTATAATTCATGCATTGGTTTTGTATTTTGCATGCTAATCTATGTATATACTTGTTGTTGCGGATTCTTTTTCGATAAAAGAATGGTCCTGTCTTGTTGAGATTGAAACGGGCTTTGTTTCCTTGATGGAAATTAGTGGAAGTGGAAGGGTTCAAGGCGGCCGAGGTGGAAGCTGTAATCAAGACAGCTGAAGACGACAAAACATGGAACGCAATCGAGGGACTCATTGGCAAGGAGTTGAGCGATGAGGACTTAGTCGCTGCTATTGGTGCTGGACAGGTGAATAGTGATTGTATGCGTAGCTTAGACTTAGAATTCTTTCTTTTCCAAGTTTGTGTGTGGTTTTGGGAATCAACTTCTAAACAACTTGTCTCGAAACGTTTGAAAAAAGTATAAGGAACTGCAAATTAAAGCAATTGCAACATTCTCGAATTGTCGTAAACAGTATTTTATATTTCTAGTTGTCTACATGCATATTGGGTAAGCGGTCTCTTGAATTGTTTGATTAAGCTTCTTCCGAGTAAGGTAGCTTCCTATTAGTTGGTTGGATTTAGCTTTCTAGTTGTTTCTTAGTTTGAAAGGATTCTAACTGATTTTGGGAACTCACTGCTATTGGTGCTGAACTCAACTGATTTTAAAAGGATGCAAACAAAGGCTTTCTTCCTATTCCTATTCCTAAGCCAAAAGTGGTGAACCCGAATGACCCTCATGTGATCGAGATTGGAAAATTTGCTGTGGAAAAGCACAACGAGAAGGCTGGGACCAAGCTGGATTTCGTTAAAGTGGTTGCCGGCATCAAGTGGAACGTTATTGCTGGCACTTTCTACGCGCTTCTCATTGAAACTCAGGATAGTAAGGGCAAACATCGCAACAAGGCATTGATTGTTGAAGCCATAACTGGTCACAAGAAACTCATCTGGTACAGGAATTAATCTAGCACTGCCTTTGATAAATAGAGGATCAAAAACCTTTAAGCATTTTAAGTATCCAGTGCCAGTGTATGGTGTGGTTTTCAGTTTATGTATGGATGGTGTACTGCAGACATGCATACATCTCCCCACGGTCTTTCATTATCTAGTGTCTATGGTGTGGTTTTCACTTTTCAGTCTATGCATGGATGATGTACTGCTGCCATGCATACATCTCCCCGCGGCTGTACTAGTGTGTTAAAGGTGCACTTGTACTAACAAAATGTACCATTAAATGAATAAAGACAGCCGTCT
Organism: Gardenia jasminoides; assembly: GCA_013103745.1. Lineage (NCBI taxonomy): Eukaryota > Viridiplantae > Streptophyta > Magnoliopsida > Gentianales > Rubiaceae > Gardenia > Gardenia jasminoides. The sequence goes on from CM023097.1 coordinate 27,688,109, forward strand.
GTGTTTGGATTCGTATTTGTGTATTTTGTTTCTCTGTCAGTTGCATGCTTGCAGCTTCCAATCTCAGAGTTTTGTATGTTCCTGACTAGTTACAATGTCTTACCAGTGATTAGTTTCATAACCCAACTAATTTATACTCTCTACTTGAAAAGCCATAGCTACTACTGGTCAAGTTCCATTCATTTCACTGATATATGCAAGCAAAATTATATTGAATTCGAAACTCCACTTGGAATGTATTCATAGAAGCAAAGCATGTTAAGCATATTAAGAAGTAGAACAAAGAAAAATATAATTAACAAATGACTGAAGAATGTAATAACACCAGCTTTCATATCTTTCATGCCTGATATGCCTCTGCTTGCTGGGCACTCTGGTATAGATGATTGATTTCGGCCACACCAGTAATTGAGTCCTGGAAGTTCTCAATATATAGTTGGAGCCAAGACGTAATGCAGCTCCTTCTGGCTTCACCCTCAAAGATACAACATGGGTCCTTCTTGTCCAAAGCCAAAAATGCTTTATGTGTATCTTTAACACAGGAAGAAAAGAAGAATTGAAATATGCACTACACAGATAGATTTTTATTGATGAATTTTGCAATGAAATTTCAACATGAGTTGTAAAAATTCAAGAAAATAAGAACTGATTTAAAAACCTCTACCAGAATTGTTGAAAGGATATAGAATCACGCAATTCTTCCAATCTTTCTCGCCATCATGAACAATAAAAGAGCTAATTCTGTTCTATTAATGGGGCAAAATCTTTTGTGTTCCAGAGAACAGGCAACTTGAGTGGTCAAGCGAGAGCCTAAGGCTACAATGCTCGAAGAAGTTCCGTGCAAGCGGAGAAGGATATTTGAAAGCAGCACATCCCTCTTGATCAGTCTTAGAGCTGCTATATAGAATCAATATCAAATTCTACATCTTTCACAATTTTGTAGTCCAAAAAATGAGGTATGAGTACTACAGAGTGAATGAATGTACAGGTTATAATGCTGATAAATTAAACTCAGTTAGCATTATAAACTTTATTTTGAGCTAAACTACAGCCCATTTCAAGCAAAGAACTTTACTATCCTGTGCAACAACCTAGGCTAGGGACTGGAGGGGAATCGGTCTTATTTTGCTCCTGTAGAGGCAAAATGTTAGTGAAATTTAACTTGTTCAATTTACCTTATTGATTAGACTCTTTTGGATTTCGAATCTCAACCTAAATTAGTTAAGAAAGACAACTTAATTGTTGACAAGTTCAAAAGGCTGGTTTTAGCTATTACAATCTATCAGGTTTGGAAATCAAAAAAGGAGGCACTTTTCATGAATGTTTCTGCTGTTGTTGATAGAATTCTTGCAACTATTGTTGATACTGATGGGCCTGTCGGAGTGTTCCACTTATAAAAACGAAGCGGGATTGAGTTATAGAATGGGGTATAGCACATGAATATTTTAATAGTAGATAAATAATTTTTCTAAATAGCATAGATATCATACGTGGTGCTTGATGTAACACAGCAATCTTGTCCTTTGTACAAGCTTACTGTTCGATTAATGAAAAGTTTTATCCTTTGCTAAAAAAAAAAAAGAAAAGAAAAAACTATTCAAGAAAGTCCTTAGAAGTGCATCTAATGCCAAGGGTACATCACCGAGGGTGACAAATTGTATAAGAAACTATTTTAAATATATTGATATATTACTTCTTGGAATGCCTATGTGATTTTTAATCACTTCATGAAAATTCTCTTATATTGACCAAAACTATTATGAAGCAAAACTAAATCGTGGGAAATTATAAAAACAAAAAAAGATTCCAAAATTTTGAACTTATTTTCTAGAAAAGTAGTAGGATTCACCAAACAAATTGTACTGCATAGCTAACGAATTAATAAGTTCGTTAAAAAATTTAGCAGCATTTACCAATAGATGGTAACTAAATAAAAAAAGGAAAAATTACTTATAACCCCTGTAGTTTTGTTGCCATATAACCTCCTAACGTTTCAAAATTTCCACTTCACCGTCTCATGGTTTTATGTAAAGTGGAAAGTGAATGGAATGTATAATCGTTACATTTGTACCAAACATGCCTTAAAAGCGCGTGTAATAAAATTTTAATATCCATGTAACACCCCTTATGATTCATATAAATATCCACTTTACTCCCCTGTGGTTTTTGCAATCGTCCATATAATTTTCCTGTACTTTTATATAAGTGGTAAATCTATCTAATGATTTAACATTTAAATAAGCGAATTATTGTCATTTCAACTAACGACATTACATAGGGTATTTTCCGTCATATTTCCACTTTACATAAAACCATAGGGGAGTGAAGTGGACATTTTGAAACGTTAGAGGGGCTATAAGGCTGCAGTCGAAATCACAGGGGGGTTATATGTAATTTACCCATAAAAAAGGTGAATTCGCTATTACAATAGCAAGTATTTCTTTTTCTTTTTTTTTTTATGAGTAGCAAGTATTTCTTAACTTTAACTGAATTTGATATTTTGAAAATCAAACTCAGTACGAACTTTTATATTTAACTTAATCTAGTTCTAAAGTCATAAAATATCTTATTCAACCCAATTTAGTAAAACTGTTAATTTTAATTCAATATGATTTCCTAAATATCATAGTGTCTTATGTGGTAAATTTCTTTGTTCCCTTTGGATCTAGTCTTAATAGTTAGGGCTGTGTAACAATCAGCAAAAAACCCAAAAAAAGAAAAAAATTGAAAAAGAAAATTAAAAAAAGGCTATGTAAAATGCCATTTATAACTAAATTATGCGTTTTAGAGTTTTTTTTGCTTTTCTGTCTACCAACTTTTTATTTTACCTTTTTTATTAGACTCTTTTAGATTTCAGGTCTCAACCTTAGAAATGCATCTAATGTCAAAGATATTGATATATTTACTTGTTAGGAATGCCTATGTGATTTTTAAACACTTTGCGGAAACTAAATTCTCTCAAATTGATCAAAACCGCTATGAATCAATACTAAATCGTGGAAGCTTATAAAAACGGAAAATAGGATTCCAAAGAGGTGAATTTGCTAATATAAGAATAAGTGTTTCTCAACTTTAATTGAGTTTGATATTTCAACAAACTCAAAACGAACTTTTCTATTTAGCTTAATTTGGTTTTGAAGTCACAAAATATCTTATTCAACCCAATTGAATATCCAAAGGCCAAATTAATTGAAAACAGTTATTATTAATTGCATGTGATTTCCTAATTGTAACATTGTGCACAATGTCATATTTTTAACGGATTTGAAATTTTAAAAGTCTCATTCATCATAGACTTTTATATTTAAGTTAGTTTATTTTTTTCAATTTCACAGTTACTACAATATCTTAAATTAACTGAATTCACTTTCTCACCCAATCCACACTAGTAGTTCCATGAAAAGCCTTTTGCGTCTTAATAAATATGTGTACTAGTAGAAAAGTCCCTATTTTTATGAAAATTAATGCAAAATCTCTTAAGAAGAAAACTGCGGTTATTGGCAGATCTTGGAGATTTTTTTTTATTCATATAAAATCAAAACCTTTCATTGACAATAAGGAATAGTCACAAGCACATGTTCTGCACTAGTGCAGTCCCATTCTACAAGCATAATACAACTAGAAAAGTCCTACTACACCACAATAAAATACACTACTGAAAAAAAAAAAAAAGTTGGAGCTAAACAGTGAGCTGTAGCTAGTGCCTAAAAAATTTAGGTCATTGGCACTCTTAGCCGTCTTGCAGTTGCTCCTCTAACCCGTTCATGTTTGGATAGCATTTTTATCCTGAATAACCTTTTGTTTGTATCATAAATATAATTTTTAATTAATTATTTTTAATCACTTTTTATTTTACATACATTACATTTTAAAAAGTGTTATAAAAATTATTTTAAATAATCTTTCATATTTACGACCAGATTTCATCATCGTTGAATTTACAGAAGTACATGTGCAAACCGTTTATCATGTGCAAACATGAAGATACATCTATTTAATCTAAATCTAAACTAATATATATATATAAGGTTGAGTTTCCAATTTAGAACTACTGCTTCGTCCCTTTGTTTTTTAACTTTTGTGGATGTTTATGGAAAGGTAAAAAATAGAAAAGACCATGTGGTTAGGTTAATATACAGAAAAATCCCCTATAGTTTCAAATCACGCATTTTAGTATCTCATGGCTTGAATTAATGTGAAAATTGATAGAAATAATTAAAGCTAATGCATTTGAGTTGGAAAATAGTTTTAACACAAAATTTAATCTAATATGCCTATTTTGCCCAACAACCTTAATAAAACTCCAAATTAGCCCCAAATTTATAGGAAACAAGTTAGATAAAAATTGAAAAATATCAAGAGAAATCAATAAAACTTGTAATTGCAATATTTTCTTAGAGGATCTATTGTAAGAATTTAAAATAAAAAAATAAGAAAATAGTAATGCCTTTATATGGTGAAGAAAAATTAGGAAAATAGTTGACACCATTAAATTTGAAATTTGCAATTCCAATTTTTTCTTAGTGTGTATTTTAAGGATTTAAAATAAAAATTTGTAATTGTAATATTTTCTTAGATTATGTATTGTAAGGATTTAAAGTAAAATTTCAACACATTTTCTATCTATATGGTGAAGAAAAGTTAGGAAAATATTTGATAGCTTTAAATTTGAAATTTACAATTGCAATATTTTCTTAGAGTGTGTATTGTAAGAATTTAAAATAAAAATTTCAATGCTTTTTTGTGTATATAGTGAAGAATAAATTCGAAAAATAGTTGATGATGTATTCATTAGGGTAAACCTGTCATTTTACTCAAAACATTACTTTTAACCATTTCTATCCAATTTTTATTTTAATTCAAACTATGAGATACCGAAAGGTACGATTTAAAACCATGGGGGGGGGGTTTGTGTATTAGTCTAACCATAGGATAATTTTCTATCATTTATCCTTTATGTAATTTCATTTTTTTGGTTTTGTGGGGGGGGGGGGGCTTGTTGAGTTACATTAGGTGTGGTGGTAGATATTTGACATTGTGTCTTAGGCCAGGTGACAATGAGAGTTCCTTCTCAATTTTCATCTAATTTCTCCATCTTTTGTAAGCCGATTTCTCACAAGTTTGCAGAACGAGTACCTCCGTTGAAAAATATACTGCGGCAAAATTATTCACCTCGCGGAAACGTCTAGTCCAGGCATCTCCAAGATGATGGATATGTTTGGTTGGACCAATATTGTAGTCTCAACACTTTTTCTTTGTTTTTGATCAATCAATGCATATCTATAGCTATAACTAACTTATGATAGAGAAATCCAATTGAATTATCTAGAATTTTAGTAGAACTAAACCACCATCGGATCAAGCTAGTGGGAGCTGGCAATTATGGGAGGCAACAGCAGCCTTATGTTGCAAGTCTCCTTGGTTTTGTACAGCTTCATGACTCTTCAGCTCATGAATTCGTAATACTCAGGTGAGTAACTGCTCAAAATCAATTCACTTATACATTCAGGTAAATCGAGTAAACTAATTTAAATTATGTCAAATCCAGTTTGACTAAAACCTAAATTCGAGGTACTTGGAAGTTGCTCAGTGAATTTAGCTCATAACAAGAATCAAAATTATTTTAAACTGTACAACATCCTATATAATTGCCTCTAATTGAAATTTATTGTCTAAGTCAACATAAGTTATTATTTTGAACATTTCACAAGTGATAATAAGTTATTAATACATATTTTTGTCAGTTACATGTACCAAATTTATTTGACTTTCAACTCCTTTAGTTCATTTCTCTTATTCTTCTAATAAAGAAATAAAAGGACTCACTTGTTTTTATTTGAATTTTCTTTTGTCATACAACAAATTTTTAAATCATATTTTTAACATTTTCAATGATTGTTTATCTCATTACAGTAATTTTCTTAAAACTATTTTCAAATAACTTAGCTTATGGTGGATTTTATAGATAGTTACATTTAATTTCTACCATTATTAATTTATTAGTTGAGAAGCTCAGACTCTCCTTGTTATTTATTTTATTGACATACGTAATTAGATTATGAATAATAATCATGGAGAAACCTCTATTTGAAAAAAAGCAAAATTGATGTTGTGATCGACGTTGTTTGTGAGGACCAATTTCTTGAATTGTATTTCTTATAGAAACCCTAAATTTTTCATGAATTATTTCTCATTGTACTTATTTAAGTGCAAATCATTTTCATTAAACATTGGTAGTATAAAATTTTCATTAAGTGTATTACTTTCCTTTAAGTAAAAGTACTCTATTTTGTATGCATTTTATGACATTAATTTGGAATTTGTATCTTACATGTTTCATGTAGTCAAATGCATAAACTTATATGGCATTAAAGGGATGACGTTTTAATTGAGGGATTACAAGACAATTGTAAAGATTTTAACGCAAATCTTGGACCAAATTTTGCCACTTGTCAATCACTCACTAATGTCTTGACTTAAGACTTTCTATTTAACCTCTTGTTTTCAAAATTCAAATCAATTTCCCTCTTTTCCTCTCTCTTGGCGAACTTCATGAAGGGAGAAAACACTAAACCCTAAGCTTGATTTAGCCATTTTAAGTGAGGAAAAACATGTCCAAGTGAAACCCTAGGCTAGATTACTTCTTAAACCTCAAGTTTGGTAGCAGGGTGAAGCTCTTGGATGAAATTTCTCTCTCTACTTGCAAGGTAACCCCTCACTTATCTATGCTTTAATGAGCTTCAAATTCAAAGAGGATGCATGATAGTTAAATTTGAGGTGTTTGGGGTTGATTAGAAGGAAAGATTATGGGAGAGTTTCTTGTTCTTATCAAGCTTAGGTTAGGTTATACTTTATACTCTCCAAGTGTTTGATGAAATGCTTAATGACTTGTGATGCTTTAATGATGGAGTTAATTGCTGTTTTAGCTTGTTAAACACCTTGGCAAATTGGAAATGACAAATGATAATTGTGCCAAAGCTGGAAATTTTGAAGGAAATTAGAAATGGAATCAGCCCACTTCCGAGGTTACTGTTCACTGTAGGAAATGAATTAGCATCGAGCCTTTTTGTTATGGCCATTCCTCGAGACTGTTTGACCAACCTGTCATTGACCCGACAGTTTTCCTGTGCCTCTGATTTTGCCAATTTCGACCATGATTAATTCTGATTTGAGATTCGACCTCTTCATGTAAGCGTAGCACCAGTTATGATAAAATTGACAAAGCTGTCACCATTTGTTCTTCACCGTTGCATTTCCTTTCTTCACTTGTCTTGGTTCAATCTTTTATTTGGTTCAAATGGATATTTTTCAGTCCATATTGCACTTGAATCATTAACTTGTACTTGATTCAACTTTTGAACCGTGGATAGACTTTAGGTTATCTAAGTTTGATCGGTTATGCTCTAATCGCTTTATATTGGACACCCTAGACTTGTATATTTTGGTTTGTCCATTTTCTTAAGTTAAGCTTTATTGTGATGATGAATTTTACGGGGATTGATTTTGATGTACTATTGGTGAGTGTTCCAACTCCTTTTCAAATGAAAAATCTTGTTATTGTTACAAAGGAATGATCTGTTGAAATGATTTACAGTATTTATAAGGAAATGATTTATCACTATTTCCAAATAAAATTTACTTTTCAAGTGGAATAATTTTGAAGGATTTGTGAGTGTTTCATGCTTGTTATTTGACCAACTTGATATCGAAATATTGAAATACTTGAACTATGTGATGATTTGTGATCTTATGATTTGTGAACCAATTAATGTGATCGAGATGAATGCGTACTTTATCACACTCGATCTCTTGTGCTTGGAATTTTGTACTTGAATATTTGAATTCATGTGAAACGGCTTTTGGCCCTTGCTTATTTATCTGTGAGTCATTTGGGTAATATCCATCGACTAATCTGTTTAGAAGCTTGTTTATGAAATGGCCACTTGTGTGATATCACAAGGGCTAATCTTGTTATCAGTTGGGAATCGAGTCCATCGGCTCATTGGTGGTCGAGCAGTTAGGGCTTGGTCATAGGCTAATGAATCTGTTTCTTGTTTTGGTATACCTCGGTATTACCTCCGTTAACGGGTATGGCGGATGAGTGGGGTTCTCTGGACATTAATTCTTGCATGTCAACGGACTTGGATCAAGTTGTTGCTTTGTGGAATGAGAGCCATCTGTATCCTTTATATTTAAATTGTTATTTAAGTGAAATCGGCGGCTTGAGTAGTCGTTCAGTACTTATACTTGAAATTCCAAATTTTGCATGTATTGCTTTATTTTGTATTAAATGTGAGATTGTCTATTTGTTTGCCTATTTATTGTCTCATCTTAATCAAAAGATTCTAAATGTTTTCAAAGTGAACATTTGACCATGTTCTCGATTTACGTATTTTTTTTTAAAGACTCAAATAGTTTACAAAAGTATTTAATTCAAATGTCCATGAATTTGATAAAGCGTGAATTTTCTTGTTTTCACTGAACATTCACTTAGCTCACCCAAAAATATTTTATTTTTGGTTGAGATGAAGGAAAGCGGAAGTGATCTTTCATAGTAGATTATCTCTTGTACTATTTGTAGTTTGGATGGACCTTTTACTTGGATTCATTGGAAATGTAATTATTATTTGAAGATTGGAAATGTAATTATTATTTGTAATTATTTGAGATCTTGCGTTGGGATCACATGTTAGCAAGAGATAGTGGATAAATTGAGAATGTGTTTAGTTCAAATTCCAAAAAGTGTTTAGTTCAAACTTGTTAGCAAGTGAAAGATTTTGAATTCTATACCTTTCACTTATACTAATATATATATATATATATATATATATATATATGATTTTGATAGTATACTATCAAATAATAGGGTACAGTATCAGTCGATTTTGATACCTATTCTCACCCACCCTCGCGCCTACTTACCAAACGCACATTTAATTTTGGCTTTTTTCATGTAAAGTTTTCTCCATTTACATCGGCCAAACGGAGATGTTTCATGATTGCTTTCTCTTTGCTCATTTTCACCGTGTAATTTTTACAGACACTTCTCCTCTCTTGACGTCTCTAGTCTTCCCTCTGCCCCCTCTCATCTTTACAACTCAAATGACTGCCCTTCTTCATTCTTGCTGTCCCTTATTTAAGCACCCTGAGCCTGAACCCGAACCCGAACCCCCTCTTCAATTTCAATGGATTTCCTATGCTTGTTGCTTGGTTGGTCCCATCTCTATAGCTTTTTTTGATTCTTTGATATTTTGGGATTTTTTTGTGTGACTTTAAATGTAATTAGATTGCTTTTTTGTAAATAGTTCAAACAGTTGTTAGAAATGATTTATTGTCAATGGGAAGCGACAGGAATTTTTGGGTTGAAAAAATTGTCTATGACAATAGGTGCTAATTCATTATATATTCACCTATTCGTTATTCTCTTTAATTTGGTAATTAGTCTTCATTCAATTTATAACCTATTTATTCATTCACTTTACAGTACTCATACCTCATTTTTTGGACTACAATATTTCGAAAGATGTAGAATTTTTGTTGTTTCTTTGTAGCAACTCTAAGATTGATCAAGGGGCGTTTGCTACTTTCGAATATCCCTCTCAGCATTCACAGAACTTTATCGAGTATTATAGCTTTAGGGCTCTCGCTTGACCACTCAAGTTGCTGGTAACTTAGAAGACCAAAGATTTTGTTGCATCTACGGAACAGAATTGGCTCTTTTATTGTTCGTGATGGCAAGAAAGATTTGAAGAATCGTGTGATTTCATATCCTTTTCAACAATTCTGGTAGAGGTTTTTAAATTAGTTCTTCTTTTCTTGAAATTGTGGAACTGTTGTCGAAATTTCATCACAAAATTCACCAATTAAAATATATTTGTGTGGTAAATGTCTTAATTCATTTTTTCGGTGTTAAAGGTACATTTTTTATCCTTATAGATAATTAATATTGTATGAATTAATTGCCTAATTGTGACAAATACATTTTTTTTTTAAACTCCGGACTAGAAGGACCATGTTGTATCTTTGAGGGTGAAGCCAGAACGTCATCTTGCCTCCAACTATTGAGAACTTCCTGGACTCCTGTCCGCGACTGGCATGGTGAAATCAATCATCTATGCCATAGTGCCCAGCAAGCAAAGGCATATCAGGCATGAAAGATACGTAAAATGGTGTTATTGCATTCTTCAGTCGTTTGTTAATTCTATTTCTTTTTCTTCTACTTCTCAATGTGCTTAGCATGTTTTGCTTTTATGACCACATTCCAAGTGGAGTTTTGGATTCAATATAATTTTGCTTATGTGTATCAGTGAAATGAATGGAACTTGACGGGTGCTTTAGCTCTTCAAGTGAAGAGTATGAATTAGTTGGCTTGTGAAACCAATCACTGGTAAGACTTTATAACTAGCCATGAACATACAAGACTCAGAAATTGGAACCCACACGCATGCAATTAACAGAGAAACAAACTACAAATATACAAACTCAAACACACAGACGGTTGTTTTATTTATTTAATGGTGCATTTATTGTTGGTACAAGTGCACCTTTAACATACTAGTACACCGTGGGGAATGTATGCATGCCAGCAATACATCATTCATGCATAAACAGAAAACCACAACATAGACACTAGATAAGGAAAGACCCTCGGCAGATGTATGCATGCCTGCAGTACACCATCCATGCATAAACTGAAAACCGCACCATGCATAAACAGCAATATTCCAAAGTGCTTAGAAGTCTTTGATCCGCTGTTGATCAAGAGCAGTGCTTGATTAATGCTTATACCAGATGAGTTTCCTGTGTCCAGTTATGGCCTCAACAACCAATGCTTTATCACGATATGTGCCCTTACCATCCTGAGTTTCAATGAAAAGTGCATAGAAAGTGCCAGCAATGACGTTCCACTTGACGCCGCCGAGCACTTTGATGAAAACCAGCTTGGTCCCAGCGTCCTCGTTGTGCTGTTTCACTGCAAATTGTCCGATCTCAGTCACGCGGGTGTCAGTCGGGTTCACTCCTTCTGGTATAGGAATAGGGAAGAAGGCCTTTATTTTGGCCAGCCTCCGACTCGTCCTTCTGTAAAGACCAAACCATTTTTTTTTTTTTTTTTGGGTAGGAAAACCCAAAATCAATTAGAATCCTTTCAAACAAACAACCAACCACAAAAACTAAATCAAACAAATTAATAGGAAACTAAATCAGCCCCTTTCCTTTTATTCCTTATTAGTAATAAAACTTGGGGCTAGCATCCCCGATGTACGGGATTTGCCCAACAAAAAAAATAAGGAAACTACGTTACTTGGAAGAAGCTTAATCAACAATTCGAGAGACGGCCTACCCATAGGCATATGGAGAACTGGAAATATAAAATATTGCTCAAGACAACTCAAGAATGTTGAGATTAATTTGATTTGCAGCTCCTTATACTCCTTCAAAAGTTTCTATACAAGTTGTTTGTAAGCTGACTCCTAAAACCACACACAAACTTGAAAAAGAAAGAATTCTAGGTGTAGCTAGTCACTATTCACCTGTCCGGCACCAATAGCAGCGGCTAAGTCCTTATTGCTCACATCCTTGCCAATGAATCCCTCGATTGCATTCCATGTTTTGTCGTCTCCAGCTGTCTTGATTACAGCTTCCACCTCGGCCGCCTTGAATCCTTCCGCTTCCACTAATTTCCATCAAGGAAACAAAGCCCGTTTCAATCTCAACAAGATAGGACCATTCTTTTATGTAAAAAGAATCCGCAGTAACAAGTATATACACAGATTTGCATGCAAAATATAAAGCCAATGCATGAATTATATAAAGAATAGAGAATAATACATACTGTTTTTCGAGATTTCAGCTATGCTGATGCTGTAGTTGGCTGAGCCTCCAGACATTTTTTTCCTCAAGGAACTAGCTAGCTAAAAAGAGTGGAAATAGATTTTTGTAATTGGTTGTGACCGTCGAGAACTTGGTGAGTGAGCTTAGCACATTGAAATAACAAACTAGACTCCTCGGTATTTATAGGCAATCCGTATAAACTCCATAACTTAATTTATCCCAAAATCATTGACGTTTGCACAGGGTTGGTCCACCAGCATGCAACACGTTTCTACACGTCCGTGATGAGCTCAGTGCGAAAATGTCCAGAAACGTTAATTAATTATAGCTACTCCTATGAAACTTATTACACACTAGCCAAAACCATTTATTAGTCAATTAAATGAGATGGCAATCACTGTTATAGTCTTGACAAAATCAGTTGACTTGATAAGCAGCTCTTTCGACTAATTTTCCAAACAACCGTGGTAGAAGTGCCACTTCATGGTGGACATCAGGATATATATTTCGACCAAAACCCAAATTAGTGGCATCGCTGCCAAGGGCATCGAAATTTGGCCTGAGTTGGATAAATTGATCAAGGCCCTCAAGTCATTAGATCCATACCCCAAAAAAAAAAGAAAAGAAAAAGAAAGGTATCCATCACAAAGGTGATTACATGAACAGTAAATTACATGAAAGGTGCATCTCTATTTTCGTTAGTGTACTTCCTAACTCTAACACTTCCATGAACTAGTGCCAAATTCTAATTTTCATTACAAATCTAACACGTTTAAATTATCACAATCAATGGCCAATCAATCATGATTATAAAAACAAAAGTACTAAATAATCTGCTTAATGTAATAGCATCAAATAGCCAAGAAGCCAACACAAAACAATTATAAAAGTTCAACCAAAACTTAAGTAAACTTTAGAAACACATGATAAATAGAAAATCAAAGCGTCTATTGTAACCAAATAACAATCCAATACAAAAGAGAAAATGATAGGAGAGATATCACCCTTGTCACATGAGATCAAACCCTCCATCTTTACTTCTCAATCTTCATTCAAATCTAACTATAAACAAGAGAGGATAAAACTATACTATACTACCTAACCTATACTAAACTAGTCTAAACTAAAGAAGGTAGAAGAGCTACATTTTTTGTGGTGTCTTTTCTCCTCCCCCCAAAAGCTCTTTTGTAGTATCTTGAAGGCCTATATTTATAGAGAATTAAAATTCCAAACAATCATGCTGAAGTTGTACAACTTGTGTCTTGAGACTCCAAAAGAATGCTTCTCCAAATTTCCATGCTTTTCTTGGACAGAACTAGCCATAATCTTTTATCAAAAGCAGTCAAAAAATTAATGTGAAAAGACCACAACTTACTCTACAAATTGTAGAGTCGAAATATGGATGTGAAGGCTGAATTCGAGCCTAGAACCACCCCTTGGATCACATTCAAGCTTGGATCCGAATTGCGACTTTCTTCATGATGCAAGCTGAATTAGCACTTGACTAAAACATAAAAATTGTAAATAATTGAGCTATCTTTCCAACGCATCAAGAATCATCTCAATTAGATTTATGTCGGCTTGGAAATGTCTAAAATACTCTTAACTGGTCAGATCCTCTGTTTAACTTTTACAGCTCAAATGCACCTCGAGATTGTAATTTTGACCAGAAAAACATGATAATTGGATCTTGATATCTTATAAGAAATGTAGATCTATGTCTCAATTTCAAAATGCCATAAGAATTACCTCAATCCAATGCATATAGCTCAAGTTATGATCAAAATACCAAAATATGTCAAACCTGCCACTTTCTATTTGACTTGAACTTGCTTGCCTTTCATCATTTGAACATTTTACATTTCATCTCCAATCCAAATTATCAATAATCATCTTCAAATATGTCAATTGTACCTCACTTGAACCCATTTGATGTGCAATGAGACAAAACCTATACAAATAGAAGATATTATGCATTAAATCTCTCTTTTATATATTTTGGCAATAAAATGATTCTTGAAGAAATAACCACCAAATAGAACCAAAGTCCTCTTTAAATCCTTGAAACACACCAAAGCTAAGTAATTAAACATACCAAAAAATAAGTAAAATAAGCTCTTATCATCTGGTAGTTTTTTCATACTATAGGGTCTTATGTGGTAAAATTCTATCTTCTCATTGGATCTATACGTAATAGTTAGGGTTACATAAAAATCTAAAAAAAAAGTGCCCCAAAAAAGCAAGAAAATGAAAATTAAAAAAAAGTGTTGTAAAACTCCATTTGTAACTACATTCTTCTTAGCAATATTTTTCTTTTCACTCTATGAACTCATTTGATTTACCTCGTTGATTGACTCTTTTGGATTTCAAATCTCAACCTAAATTAGTTTACCTATTCAAGAAAGTCCAACTTGAAATTTATGTTGAATACAAGTTTAAAAGGTTGGTTTTAACTATTTCAATCTATCAAATTTGGGAAAAAGCTTCAAAAAATGAGGCTATTTTCAAGACTGTTCCTGCTACTATTGATAGTTTAAATTTGGCCTTCTGACATGATCAATGCTATTATTGATGCTGTTAAGCTTGTTGGGATCTCATGGAGGAGAGCTCCACCCTTTCTTATAAAAGATCCCGACAAGTCGATAGCCATTTCCATCATTAGGTCAATTAAGCCTCAATCAAGGGGGACTTCTTTCCCCTATTAGCTTATTATGTGTTTTGCATTTTGCATGTTTTAAATTAAGTTTTCCTTTGTTTTTTATTCATGTCTAGCCTTTATTTATATTATTTAATTTTTGTAAATCATTGGAGGCCTTGGATGCCAAGTTGTAATAGATAGGTTTAATTTTAAATAACTTTAGATGTATTTAGGTTCCCCTCTTGCATGCTTGCATGATTATGTGTTTAATGTTATGTGTTTATGTGTTTATAGCTTTATTATCATGTCACATGTTTATTGTGTAAATGTATTAGTTGTCCTTTCGATTTCTCACTAATCAATGTTAGTGAGAACCCTAGTCAATGCTAGACCCTCATGCATTAGATACAAATTTCACACACTTTTCACAGAGTTTCTTTCCCATTTTGCATGTCACTATTCTCATCCCGTATGAAACATCTCATTTAGTTTTCTTTTATTAGATTAGTGCATTTAAGGCATTAGTGTATGGCTTCCTAGCCTTCTTTTATTTCCTTCTATGAAAGGAAGATTTGAAAAGCACCCATTATGTTGCATTATCCCTCTCTGACATACATGTGCATTATTTTAAACTCTATCAAATTCATTCTTTAAAATCAACTTTCTTTTCATGTTTTAGCAATTCAAAGTCAAAACCATTTTCTTAAAATTGCATCTTTTGGAAATTTAAGTTCCTCTTTGCATTTAAAATTGATCTTTTCAAAACCAAGTTCTCTTGAATTTGATCACTTCCCGAGGGATCAAAATTGGATGACACAACTAATGTGATCAATTCAATCACACCTCAAGGAGACATTTTGCCCTCTATTAGGTTTAGGTTTTGCATCCATATAGATCCAAATGTGATAAATTTTAAAGTTAGAATTAGGAAATTGCAACTAGCTTTGGCTAGGTTAGAAGAGTGCCTTGGAAATCTTTGCCTTCCCCTTTCAATCGTGAACCTTTTTCTCTAGTTTTTTTCAAGGGTTTTCTTTGTTTATTTTCATTAATTGAATCTTTTGGGTAATTTGGTACACCTAAACTCCATACCAAGTCTCAAACTTTTCTAAAATCCTTTTCTAGACTTTTATTTTTTTGGGTATTTTGTAGTCCATGACCCTTCCCTTTATTTTTTCGAAAACCAATAAATTCTAATCTTCCCTTTTTTCCATCAAAAAATGGGGCGCGACAGTCTCAAAATTCTAATTTTATTTTAAAATGTATAATAATATTTATTTTATATTTATTCACTAAAATATTAGTGAATTTATACTTTGAATTATTATTTTCCAATTTAGAGATTTTTTTGAGAATTATTTGCCAGTATTTGGTTTCGACTAGTTTAAGCGTCGATTTCTGTTCTAAAATGTGAATAGTGACTTTAAGGTGAAACCGAGCATATGTAGAGATATTACAGAGATATATTTAAGGTTGGACAGTGTTGGAATGAGATAAACCAGTAAAAATTAGAGTGTCGTGTGTCGACGCGATAAAAAGTGGTCATGTGACCACTTTTCCATAAATTAAGGAGAGCCAAGTGTTTTGTCTATAAAAAGGCACCATTCTTGCTCCTTATCCCTTCATTATTTTCAGCTGCAATTTTTGGGAGTTTTAGAGAGAGAGAGGGCCGAATATAGAGAGACAGAAAAGAGAGAGAGTTCCAAGCCATTTCTTCATCTTCTTTCTCCTTAATTTCTTGAAGCTTCAAGACTCCATTGAAGGATTTGATCTTGTTCCTTCTTCTTCTTGGAGCTGCCATGAGAGAGGGAGAGAGAGAGAGAGAGAGAGAGAGAGGACCATGAGAGAGAGAGAGAGAGAGCAAGGGAGAGGGAAGAAAGCTTCTTTGGCTTGACATCTTGTTCTTGAGTTTTGAGGAAGAGATCATCTTCAAGCAAGCGGATCCTTGGCTAAGTTGGAAGCTTTTGAGTTGCTAAACTTTGGGCGATCATCTTTGGTTAGAACTTCACAAGATCCTACTTAATCTTGCTAGATCAAAATAGATCTTGAGGTATAACCCTCAAATCTCTTAGTTCTAACTTTATTAGTGTTAAATCTTGTAGATCCGTGGTTTATTTTGCTAGAAATGCTTATGTATGGAACATTTGAGTTGGGCTCTTGAATTCTCAACTTAGGTAGCTGATTTGAGGTGACTTTTGGGTAGCGGACATGAGGACCTGATTGTGGCTGTGGTTGATATTTATGAGATGAGTTCATTTTGTGGTTAGAATGTAGGTATGTTGTTGAAAAATTTTGATGAAAAAGTATGAAGCTAGCCGAACCTCACTTGGAATGTTATGATGTTTGATTTCAAAATTTTATGATATTTCTTGGCTAGATTTTGCCTAAATAAATATGTATTATGTTCGTTTATGAGTATGTGTTTAAATAGAGTTAAAAATCTTGAACTTTAATGGTGAAAAGTTGATTTTTCACTAAATTTTGGGGTAAATAAGTTATATGGACAGATTTGAGGGTTTAAGTTGTTTCATCTATTTTTATGAATTTTGTACATTGAGACTTGGTGAGAATTGTTTTAAACTTGTCTTAAAACTTTGATTAAAAGTTTAGTGTTGAGTTTTAACTCGAATGAGTGATTTTGAGGTGAAATGTCTCACTATATTTCTTTGTACTAAAATTTAGAAGTCGCGAGAATGGAGTACATCGATAGAGTGGTTTGGTTATTTGATGTCTCAATTTGAAAATGGAACCTTTAAGATGATTTTCGACTCGAATGACTGCTTTTCGTTTGAGCAAAGTTAGAGGAATTTTGTGAAGAATTTTGATAAAACAAATGAATAAGCTTTTGAGTTTAGTTTTGCTATTTATGAGGCGAAACTTATTTCTTCCTTTTACTTGATTATAGGAAGTGAGGAAGGATTTGAACCAAATCCCAACTTGGAAACCGAACCTTGCTACTTTGGTGAGTTTCCATGCTTGTTATATGATTATGTGAATTTGATTTGAATTGTGCTTGGTTAAGTAATTTGATGTGAAAATTTGGTTTATCAAACCATCAAATGGAGTAGTGTGTACTTTATCGCACTTACCTCTGTTTGATTGGAAATAATTGTGAAAGTGTTTTGTTATGACTTATGTGCGTGTGAAATTTCGGAAATTCCTGAGACCTATCGGTAAGTCGTTCCACTCGAGCTGTAAGTTAGGCCTAGGCCAAGGATAAAATGACAAGCCATAGGGTTATATATGTGATGTGATGTGTGCTCTAGACTTGGCGTATGGACTTGTCCCTTATGGAAAGCAATAAACAATTTATGTCACAAATTATGTGACAATTCATGTGCTTGGAGTCGGGCCCGATGGGGGTTTTGGTGGAGTAAGGTGTAAGTGGAGGTCTACATGGTTTATACTTGTGAAAGTTGACGGAGTGTCAACTACTTGGAACGTGATCGAGCTTCGTGAATCTTGGCTCTTGAGAGCTCCCGTATCCTACCTATGTGTTGTTAATCGCTTTCATTATTTGTTTATTTCACAATATGAATTTTGAAGTGAAATATCATTTGTGTTATGTGCTTTGCATGGCTTTTGGGAACTCACTGTGCTTTCAGTTCATTCTTTCAAATTTGTTTTCCTTAACAAGGGTTGAGAAACCAAGTGAAGGCGCCAACCCTTAGAACTAGGGTTTACTTTTGCTTTTGGCTTGAGAGACTTGAACTATGAATTTGGAGTTTTGTAATGTGAACTTGAATGTATAATCTAGTACTCTATGTATTTTGGATTTCAAGGTTCGAGTCATGAATTTGTGAGATGTCGTTTGGTTTAGAATTGTGTTTTGATTTCAGTTTGATGAATTAGTGAACGTTTGTGTGAGTGAGTCCTGGTGAGAGTTGGGCAAGTGGTCCACTGATACCTTAGAGTACGCCCTAGGGAGAGGTGGGGCTGTCACAAAAGCAATACTAAATTGCTGGAAAATTGTGAAAAAGAAAACAAGATCCCAGGATTTTGAACTTATTTTCTAGAAAAGTAGTAGGATTCAACAAACAAATTTTGCTGCATAGCAAATGAAGTAAAAAGTTCGTTAAAAAAAATTAGGAGTATTTACCAATACATGGTAACTACATAAAAAAGGTGAATTTGCTAATATAATAGTAGGTATTTCTTAACTTTAACTAAATTTGATTTTATGAAAATCAAACTCAAGACGGACTTTTATATTTAACTTATTTTGGATTTAAAGTCACAAAATATCTTATTCAACCAATGTCTTCTGAAATTTTCACTGTTTTAACTCCCATTTAATTCCAAGACCTAAAATCAGTACCAAAAACCAAATATGAGTGTAATCAAACAAATTAACACCATATTTTTGCCATAATTAAGAGGGAAAATATTGAAATAAAATGAACAATTAACACCCTAACATCTTAAATTAACTGAAATTACTTTCTAATTCGATCCTTGGTCATTAGTTTACACTAGTAGCGATGCCAGATTACCGATTTTGGTTTTTGGTCGAAATATATATATATCCTGATGTCCACCGTGGCACTTCTACCACGGTCGTTTGGAAAATTAGTCGAAAGAGCTGCTTATCAAGTCAAGTGATTTCGTCAAGACTATAACGGTGATTGCCATCTAGTTTAAGTGACTAATAAATGGGTTTGTCTAGTGTGTAATACAATTTAAAGCAAAAGCTAAAATTAAGTGACGTTTCTGGACATTTTCGCACTGACCTCATCACAGGCGTGGAGAAACGTGTTGCATGCTGGTGGACCAATCCCGTGCAAATGTCAATGATTTTGGGATAAATTAAGTTATGGAGTTTATATGGATTGCCTATAAATACCTAGGAGTCAACTTTGCTATTTCAATGTGCTAAACTCACTCACCAAGTCCTCGACACACACAACCAATTACAAAAATCTATTTCCACTCTTATTAGCTAGCTAGTTCCTCAAGGAAAAAACCAAAAATGTCTGGAGGCTCAGCCAACTACAACATCAGCATAACTGAAATCTCGAAAAACAGTATGTATTATTCTCTATTCCTTATAATTCATGCATTGGTTTTGTATTTTGCATGCAAATCTATGTATATACTTGTTATTGCGGATTCTTTTTAGATAAAAGAGTGGTCCTGTCTTGTTGAGATTGAAACGGGCTTTGTTTCCTTGATGGAAATTAGTGGAAGTGGAAGGGTTCAAGGCGGCCGAGGTGGAAGCTGTAATGAAGACAGCTGAAGACGACAAAACATGGAACGCAATCGAGGGACTCATTGGCAAGGAGTTGAGCGATGAGGACTTAGTCGCTGCTGTTGGTGCTGGACAGGTGAATACTGATTGTATGCGTAGCTTAGACTTAGAATTCTTTCTTTTCCAAGTTTGTGTGTGGTTTTGGGAATCAACTTCTAAACAACTTGTCTCGAAACGTTTGAAAAAAGTACAAGGAACTGCAAATTAAAGCAATTGCAACATTCTCGAATTGTCTTAAACAGTATTTTATATTTCTAGTTGTCTACATGCATATTGGGTAAGCGGTCTCATGAATTGTTTGATTAAGCTTCTTCGAGTAAGGTAGCTTCCTATTAGTTGGTTGGATTTAGCTTTCTAGTTGTTTCTTAGTTTGAAAGGATTCTAACTGATTTTGGGAACTCACTGCTATTGGTGCTGAACTCAACTGATTTTAAAGGATGCAAACAAAGGCTTTCTTCCTATTCCTATTCCTAAGCCAAAAGTGGTGAACCCAGAATGACCCTCATGTGATCGAGATTGGAAAATTTGCTGTGGAAAAGCACAACGAGAAGGCTGGGACCAAGCTGGATTTCGTTAAAGTGGTTGCCGGCATCAAGTGGAACGTTATTGCTGGCACTTTCTACGCGCTTCTCATTGAAACTCAGGATAGTAAGGGCAAACATCGCAACAAGGCATTGATTGTTGAAGCCATAACTGGTCACAAGAAACTCATCTGGTACAGGAATTAATCTAGCACTGCCTTTGATAAATAGAGGATCAAAAAACCTTTAAGCATTTTAAGTATCCAGTGCCAGTGTATGGTGTGGTTTTCAGTTTATGTATGGATGGTGTACTGCAGACATGCATACATCTCCCCACGGTCTTTCATTATCTAGTGTCTATGGTGTGGTTTTCACTTTTCAGTCTATGCATGGATGATGTACTGCTGCCATGCATACATCTCCCCGCGGCTGTACTAGTGTGTTAAAGGTGCACTTGTACTAACAAAATGTACCATTAAATGAATAAAGACAGCCGTCTGTGTTTGGATTCGTATTTGTGTATTTTGTTTCTCTGTCAGTTGCATGCTTGCAGCTTCCAATCTCAGAGTTTTGTATGTTCCTGACTAGTTACAATGTCTTACCAGTGATTAGTTTCATAACCCAACTAATTTATACTCTCTACTTGAAAAGCCATAGCTACTACTGGTCAAGTTCCATTCATTTCACTGATATATGCAAGCAAAATTATATTGAATTCGAAACTCCACTTGGAATGTATTCATAGAAGCAAAGTATGTTAAGCATATTAAGAAGTAGAACAAAGAAAAATATAATTAACAAATGACTGAAGAATGTAATAACACCAGCTTTCATATCTTTCATGCCTGATATGCCTCTGCTTGCTGGGCACTCTGGTATAGATGATTGATTTCGGCCACACCAGTAATTGAGTCCTGGAAGTTCTCAATATATAGTTGGAGCCAAGAAGTAATATATGCAGCTCCTTCTGGCTTCACCCTCAAAGATACAACATGGGTCCTTCTTGTCCAAAGCCAAAAATGCTTTATGTGTATCTTTAACACAGGAAGAAAAGAAGAACTGAAATATGCACTACACAGATAGATTTTTATTGATGAATTTTGCAATGAAATTTCAACATGAGTTGTAAAAATTCAAGAAAATAAGAACTGATTTAAAAACCTCTACCAGAATTGTTGGAAAGGATATAGAATCACGCAATTCTTCCAATCTTTCTCGCCATCATGAACAATAAAAGAGCTAATTCTGTTCTATTAATGGGGCAAAATCTTTTGTGTTCCAGAGAACAGGCAACTTGAGTGGTCAAGCGAGAGCCTAAGGCTACAATAGTCGAAGAAGTTCCGTGCAAGCGGAGAAGGATATTTGAAAGCTGCACATCCCTCTTGATCAGTCTTAGAGCTGCTATATAGAATCAATATCAAATTCTACATCTTTCACAATTTTGTAGTCCAAAAAATGAGGTATGAGTACTACAGAGTGAATGAATGTACAGGTTATAATGCTGATAAATTAAACTCAGTTAGCATTATAAACTTTATTTTGAGCTAAACTACAGCCCATTTCAAGCAAAGAACTTTACTATCCTGTGCAACAACCTAGGCTAGGGACTGGAGGGGAATCGGTCTTATTTTGCTCCTGTAGAGGCAAAATGTTAGTGAAATTTAACTTGTTCAATTTACCTTATTGATTAGACTCTTTTGGATTTCGAATCTCAACCTAAATTAGTTAAGAAAGACAACTTAATTGTTGACAAGTTCAAAAGGCTGGTTTTAGCTATTACAATCTATCAGGTTTGGAAATCAAAAAAGGAGGCACTTTTCATGAATGTTTCTGCTGTTGTTGATAGAATTCTTGCAACTATTGTTGATACTGATGGGCCTGTCGGAGTGTTCCACTTATAAAAACGAAGCGGGATTGAGTTATAGAATGGGGTATAGCACATGAATATTTTAATAGTAGATAAATAATTTTTCTAAATAGCATAGATATCATACGTGGTGCTTGATGTAACACAGCAATCTTGTCCTTTGTACAAGCTTACTGTTCGATTAATGAAAAGTTTTATCCTTTGCTAAAAAAAAAAAGAAAAGAAAAAACTATTCAAGAAAGTCCTTAGAAGTGCATCTAATGCCAAGGGTACATCACCGAGGGTGACAAATTGTATAAGAAACTATTTTAAATATATTGATATATTACTTCTTGGAATGCCTATGTGATTTTTAATCACTTCATGAGAATTCTCTTAAATTGACCAAAACTATTATGAAGCAATACTAAATCGTGGGAAATTATAAAAACAAAAAAAGATTCCAAAATTTTGAACTTATTTTCTAGAAAAGTAGTAGGATTCACCAAACAAATTGTGCTGCATAGCTAACGAATTAATAAGTTCGTTAAAAAATTTAGCAGCATTTACCAATAGATGGTAACTAAATAAAAAAAAGGAAAAATTACTTATAACCCCCTGTAGTTTCGACTGTTGCCATATGACCTCCTAACGTTTCAAAATTTCCACTTCACCGTCTCATGGTTTTATGTAAATTGGAAAGTGAATGGAATGTATAATCAGTTACGACATTTGTACCAAACATGCCTTAAAAGCGCGTGTAATAAAATTTTAATATCCATGTAACACCCCTTATGATTCATATAAATATTCACTTTACTCCCCTGTGGTTTTTGCAATCGTCCATATAATTTTCCTGTACTTTTATATAAGTGGTAAATCTATCTAATGATTTAACATTTAAATAAGCGAATTATTGTCATTTCAACTAACGACATTACATAGGGTATTTTCCGTCATATTTCCACTTTACATAAAACCATAGGGGAGTGAAGTGAACATTTTGAAACGTTAGAGGGGCTATAAGGCTGCAGTCGAAATCACAGGGGGGTTATATGTAATTTACCCATAAAAAAGGTGGATTCGCTATTGCAATAGCAAGCATTTCTTTTTCTTTTTTTTTTTTATGAGTAGCAAGTATTTCTTAACTTTAACTGAATTTGATATTTTGAAAATCAAACTCAGTACGAACTTTTATATTTAACTTAATCTAGTTCTAAAGTCATAAAATATCTTATTCAACCCAATTTAGTAAAACTGTTAATTTTAATTCAATATGATTTCCTAAATATCATAGTGTCTTATGTGGTAAATTTCTTTGTTCCCTTTGGATCTAGTCTTAATAGTTAGGGCTGTGTAACAATCAGCAAAAAAACCCAAAAAAAGCAAAAAATTGAAAAAGAAAATTAAAAAAAGGCTATGTAAAATGCCATTTATAACTAAATTATGCGTTTTAGAGTTTTTTTTGCTTTTCTGTCTACCAACTTTTTATTTTACCTTTTTTATTAAACTCTTTTAGATTTCAGGTCTCAACCTTAGAAATGCATCTAATGTCAAAGATATTGATATATTTACTTGTTAGGAATGCCTATGTGATTTTTAAACACTTTGCGGAAACTAAATTCTCTCAAATTGATCAAAACCGCTATGAATCAATACTAAATCGTGGAAGCTTATAAAAACGGAAAATAGGATTCCAAAGAGGTGAATTTGCTAATATAAGAATAAGTGTTTCTCAACTTTAATTGAGTTTGATATTTCAAAATCAAACTCAAAACGAACTTTTCTATTTAGCTTAATTTGGTTTTGAAGTCACAAAATATCTTATTCAACCCAATTGAATATCCAAAGGCCAAATTAATTGAAAACAGTTATTATTAATTGCATGTGATTTCCTAATTGTAACATTGTGCACAATGTCATATTTTTAACAGTTTGAAATTTTAAAGTCTCATTCATCATAGACTTTTATATTTAAGTTAGTTTATTTTTTTCAATTTCACAGTTACTACAATATCTTAAATTAACTGAATTCACTTTCTCACCCAGTCCACACTAGTAGTTCCATGAAAAGCCTTTTGCGTCTTAATAAATATGTGTACTAGTAGAAAAGTCCCTATTTTTATGAAAATTAATGCAAAATCTCTTAAGAAGAAAACTGCGGTTATTGGCAGATCTTGGAGATTTTTTTTTATTCATATAAAATCAAAACCTTTCATTGACAATAAGGAATAGTCACAAGCACATGTTCTGCACTAGTGCAGTCCCATTCTACAAGCATAATACAACTAGAAAAGTCCTACTACACCACAATAAAATACACTACTGAAAAAAAAAAAAAAGTTGGAGCTAAACAGTGAGCTGTAGCTAGTGCCTAAAATTTAGGTCATTGGCACTCTTAGCCGTCTTGCAGTTGCTCCTCTAACCCGTTCATGTTTGGATAGCATTTTTATCCTGAATAACCTTTTGTTTGTATCATAAATATAATTTTTAATTAATTATTTTTAATCACTTTTTATTTTACATACATTACATTTTAAAAAGTGTTATAAAAATTATTTTAAATAATCTTTCATATTTACGACCAGATTTCATCATCGTTGAATTTACAGAAGTACATGTGCAAACCGTTTATCATGTGCAAACATGAAGATACATCTATTTAATCTAAATCTAAACTAATATATATATATAAGGGTGAGTTTCCAATTTAGAACTACTGCTTCGTCCCTTTGTTTTTTAACTTTTGTGGATGTTTATGGAAAGGTAAAAAATAGAAAAGACCATGTGGTTAGGTTAATATACAGAAAAATCCCCTATAGTTTCAAATCACGCATTTTAGTATCTCATGGCTTGAATTAATGTGAAAATTGATAGAAATAATTAAAGCTAATGCATTTGAGTTGGAAAATAGTTTTTAACACAAAATTTAATCTAATATGCCTATTTTGCCCAACAACCTTAATAAAACTCCAAATTAGCCCCAAATTTATAGGAAACAAGTTAGATAAAAATTGAAAAATATCAAGAGAAATCAATAAAACTTGTAATTGCAATATTTTCTTAGAGGATCTATTGTAAGAATTTAAAATAAAAAAAATAAGAAGATAGTAATGCCTTTATATGGTGAAGAAAAATTAGGAAAATAGTTGACACCATTAAATTTGAAATTTGCAATTCCAATTTTTTCTTAGTGTGTATTTTAAGGATTTAAAATAAAAATTTGTAATTGTAATATTTTCTTAGATTATGTATTGTAAGGATTTAAAGTAAAAATTTCAACACATTTTCTATCTATATGG
The DNA here is from genome assembly GCA_013103745.1 of Gardenia jasminoides. Taxonomy (NCBI): domain Eukaryota; kingdom Viridiplantae; phylum Streptophyta; class Magnoliopsida; order Gentianales; family Rubiaceae; genus Gardenia; species Gardenia jasminoides. Next base: position 27,713,493 of record CM023097.1, read on the forward strand.
TGAAGAAAAGTTAGGAAAATATTTGATAGCTTTAAATTTGAAATTTACAATTGCAATATTTTCTTAGAGTGTGTATTGTAAGAATTTAAAATAAAATTTCAATGCTTTTTTTGTGTATATAGTGAAGAATAAATTGAAAAATAGTTGATGATGTATTCATTAGGGTAAACCTGTCATTTTACTCAAAAACATTACTTTTAACCATTTCTATCCAATTTTTATTTTAATTCAAACTATGAGATACCGAAAGGTACGATTTAAAACCATGGGGGGGGGGTTTGTGTATTAGTCTAACCATAGGATAATTTTCTATCATTTATCCTTTATGTAATTTCATTTTTTTGGTTTTGTGGGGCTTGTTGAGTTACATTAGGTGTGGTGGTAGATATTTGACATTGTGTCTTAGGCCAGGTGACAATGAGAGTTCCTTCTCAATTTTCATCTAATTTCTCCATCTTTTGTAAGCCGATTTCTCACAAGTTTGCAGAACGAGTACCTCCGTTGAAAAATATACTGCGGCAAAATTATTCACCTCGCGGAAACGTCTAGTCCAGGCATCTCCAAGATAATGGATATGTTTGGTTGGACCAATATTGTAGTCTCAACACTTTTTTCTTTGTTTTTTGATCAATCAATGCATATCTATAGCTATAACTAACTTATGATAGGCGAAATCCAATTGAATTATCTAGAATTTTAGTAGAACTAAACCACCATCGAATCAAGCTAGTGGGAGCTGGCAATTATGGGAGGAACAGCCCTGAACCCATCAGCCATCCCACCCACAAAGGCACATAAGTGGCTTATGTTGGGCAAGTCTCCTTGGTTTTGTAGTTCCAGCTCATGAAGTACTCTTCATGAGCTCAACAGGCTCATGAATTCGTAATACTCGAGTGAGTAACTGCTCAAAATCAATTCACTTATACATTCAGGTAAATCGAGTAAACTAATTTAAATTATGTCAAATCCAGTTTGACTAAAACCTAAATTCGAGGTACTTGGAAGTTGCTCAGTGAATTTAGCTCATAACAAGAATCAAAATTATTTTAAACTGTACAACATCCTATATAATTGCCTTCTAATTGAAATTTATTGTCTAAGTCAACATAAGTTATTATTTTGAACATTTCACAAGTGATAATAAGTTATTAATACATATTTTTGTCAGTTACATGTACCAAATTTATTTCGACTTTCAACTCCTTTACTGTTCATTTCTCTTATTCTGATTCTCGAATAAAGAAATAAAAGGACTCACTTGTTTGGATTGTCAGTTATTTGAATTTTCTTTTTGTCATACTGTAAACAAATTTTTAAATCATATTTTTAACATTTTCAATGATTGTTTATCTCATTACAGTAATTTTCTTAAAACTATTTTCAAATAACTTAGCTTATGGTGGATTTTATAGATAGTTACATTTAATTTCTACCATTATTAATTTATTAGTTGAGAAGCTCAGACTCTCCTTGTTATTTATTTTATTCGACATACGTAATTAGATTATGAATAATAATCATGGAGAAACCTCTATTTGAAAAAAAAGCAAAATTGATGTTGTGATCAGGACGTTGTTTGTGAGGACCCAGAATTTCTTGAATTGTACACCCGAATTTTCTCGAATTATTTGCTTATATTTCTTGCGAGAAACCCTAAATTTTTCATGAATTATTTCTCATTGTACTTATTTAAGTGCAAATCATTTTCATTAAACATTGGTAGTATAAAATTTTCATTAAGTGTATTACTTTCCTTTAAGTAAAAGTACTCTATTTTGTATGCATTTTATGACATTAATTTGGAATTTGTATCTTACATGTTTCATGTAGTCAAATGCATAAACTTATATGGCATTAAAGGGATGACGTTTTAATTGAGGGATTACAAGACAATTGTAAAGATTTTAACCCAAATCTTGGACCAAATTTTGCCACTTGTCAATCACTCACTAATGTCTTGACTTAAGACTTTCTATTTAACCTCTTGTTTTCAAAAATTCAAATCAATTTCCCTCTCTTTTTCCTCTCTCTTGGCCGAACTTCATGAAGGAGAAAAACACTAAACCCTAAGCTTGATTTAGCCATTTTAAGTGAGGAAAAACATGTCCAAGTGAAACCCTAGGCTAGATTACTTCTTAAACCTCAAGTTTGGTAGCAAGGAGTGAAGCTCTTGGATGAAATTTCTCTCTCTACTTGCAAGGTAACCCCTCACTTATCTATGCTTTAATGAGCTTCAAATTCAAAGAGGATGCATGATAGTTAAATTTGAGGTGTTTGGGGTTGATTAGAAGGAAAGATTATGGGAGAGTTTCTTGTTCTTATCAAGCTTAGGTTAGGTTATACTTTATACTCTCCAAGTGTTTGATGAAATGCTTAATGACTTGTGATGCTTTAATGATGGAGTTAATTGCTGTTTTAGCTTGTTAAACACCTTGGCAAATGATGGAAATGACTTTAAAGGATTAATTGAAGGATTGTGCCAAAGCTGGAAATTTTTGAAGGAAATTAGAAATCGGAATCAGCCCACTTCCCGAGGTTACTGTTCACTGTAGGAAATGAATTAGCATCCGAGCCTTACACCGTTAGAAAGCCTTATGAACCTAGTTTTAAACGCCGCTGACGGAGCTCGATTTCAATTTTTCTACATCGAGTTATGGCCATTCCTCCGAGACTGTTTGACCAACCTGTCATTGACCCGACAGTTTTCCTGTGCCTCTGATTTTGCCAATTTCGACCATGATTAATTCTGATTTGAGATTCGACCTCTTCATGAAAATTGTAGGCCTATGTCTTAGCTTCGAAACGGCATAAAATTCATCTCAATCCGATAAACGTAGCACCAGTTATGATCAAAATGCCGAGGGGTGACAAAGCTGTCACCATTTGTTCTTCACCGTTGCATTTCCTTTCTTCACTTGTCTTGGTTCAATCCCTTTTATTTGGTTCAAATGGATATTTTTCAGTCCATATTGCACTTGAATCATTAACCTAGCTTGTACTTGATTCTTCTTGGATTTCCACTTCCAATTCATTTTGAACCTTGGCGACACTTTTGAACCGTGGATAGACTTTAGGTTATCTAAGTTTGATCGGTTATGCTCTAATCGCTTTATATTGGACACCCTAGACTTGTATATTTTGGTTTGTCCATTTTCTTAAGTTAAGCTTTATTGTGATGATGAATTTTACTTCAGGGATTGATTTTGATCCAGAAAATATTTCCGAGATTGACGTGTACTCCTCTACTATTGGTGAGTGTTCCAACTCCTTTTCAAATGAAAAATCTTGTTATTGTTACAAAGGAATGATCTGTTGAAATGATTTACGAGTATTTATAAGGAAATGATTTATCACTATTTCCAAATAAAATTTACTTTTCAAGTGGAATAATTTTGAAGGATTTGTGAGTGTTTCATGCTTGTTATTTGACCAACTTGATATCTGAAATATTGAAATACTTGAACTATGTGATGATTTGTGATCTTATGATTTGTGAACCAATTAATGTGATCGAGATGAATGCGTACTTTATCACACTCGATCTCTTGTGCTTGGAATTTTGTACTTGAATATTTGAATTCATGTGAAACGGCTTTTGGCCCTTGCTTATATTTGATCTGTGAGTCATTTGGGTAATATCCCATCGACTAATCTGTTTAGAAGCTTGTTTACCTGTGCTTGCTACCTGTGCCTGTGAAATGGCCACTTGTGTGATATCACAAGGGCTAATCTTGTTATCAGTTCTTGGGACTCGTGATCGAGTCCACTCCATGCTCATTGGTCAATCGAGCGATTAGGGCTTGGTCGAGTAGGCTAATGATGCCCTTGGATCCTGTTTCTTGTTTTGGTATACTCGAGTATTACCTCCTGTGTTGGTGTTCGGGCCCGGTAAGGTGGGAGAATGGGTGAACGGGTATGGCGGATGAGTGGGGTTCTACTGGACATTAATTCTTGCATTTCCTTGGTTGTGAGTGTCAACGGACTTGGATCAAGTTGCTTTGTGGAACTTGGCTCCTGAGAGCCATCTGTATCCTTTATATTTAAATTGTTATTTAAGTGATCCTTGTGCACTGATCTTCCAGTAAGAGAAGCTTGAGTGCTGAACTCCTCGTGAGCACTGATCTCCGAATCGAGCGGCTTGAGTAGTGCGTAGGCACCATCTCCTGGTTGACAGTGCTTCTGTGATCATCTCTGTACTTATACTTGAAATTCCAAATTTTGCATGTATTGCTTTATTTTGTATTAAATGTGAGATTGTCTATTTGTTTGCCTATTTATTGTCTCATCTTAATCAAAAGATTCCTAAATGTTTTCAAAGTGAACATTTGACCATGTTCTCGATTTACACGTATTTTTTTTTAAAAGACTCAAATAGTTTACAAAAGTATTTAATTCAAATGTCCATGAATTTGATAAAACGTGAATTTTCTTGTTTTCACTGAACATTCACTGAGCTTTAGCTCACCCCAAAAATATTTTATTTTTCCCCCCAGGGTTCGAGATGAAGGAAAGCAGGAAGTGATCTTTCATAGTATGTCTGGCAGGATTATCTCTTGTACTATTTGTAGTTTGGACAGTTGGACCTTTGGAGTACTTGGATTCATTGGAAATGTAATTATTATTTGAAGATCTTGCGTTGTAATTATTTGAAGTTTGTAATATGAATGAGGATCTGTAGTGAGTCCCGGCGAGAGCTGGGCAGGCGACCCACCGATACCCTAGGGTTCGCCCTAGGGAGAAGTGGGGCTGTCACATGTTAGCAAGAGATAGTGGATAAATTGAGAATGTGTTTAGTTCAAATTCCAAAAAGTGTTTAGTTCAAACTTGTTAGCAAGTGAAAGATTTTGAATTCTATACCTTTCACTTATACTAATATATATATATATATATATATATATATATATGATTTTGATAGTATACTATCAAATAATAGGGTACAGTATCAGTCGATTTTGATACCTATTCTCACCCACCCTCGCGCCTACTTACCAAACGCACATTTAATTTTGGCTTTTTTCATGTAAAGTTTTCTCCATTTACATCGGCCAAACGGAGATGTTTCATGATTGCTTTCTCTTTGCTCACTTTCACCGTGTAATTTTTACAGACACTTCTCCTCTCTTGACGTCTCTAGTCTTCCCTCTGCCCCTCTCATCTTTACAACTCAAATGACTGCCCTTCTTCATTCTTGCTGTCCCTTATTTAAGCACCCTGAGCCTGAACCCGAACCCGAACCCCCTCTTCAATTTCAATGGATTTCCTATGCTTGTTGCTTGGTTGGTCCCATCTCTATAGCTTTTTTTGATTCTTTGATATTTTGGGATTTTTTTGTGTGACTTTAAATGTAATTAGATTGCTTTTTTGTAAATAGTTCAAACAGTTGTTAGAAATGATTTATTGTCAATGGGAAGCGACAGGAATTTTTGGGTTGAAAAATTGTCTATGACAATAGGTGCTAATTCATTATATATTCACCTATTCGTTATTCTCTTTAATTTGGTAATTAGTCTTCATTCAATTTATAACCTATTTATTCATTCACTTTACAGTACTCATACCTCATTTTTTGGACTACAATATTTCGAAAGATGTAGAATTTTTGTTGTTTCTTTGTAGCAACTCTAAGATTGATAAGGGGCGTTTGCTACTTTCGAATATCCCTCTCAGCATTCACAGAACTTTATCGAGTATTATAGCTTTAGGGCTCTCGCTTGACCACTCAAGTTGCTGGTAACTTAGAAGACCAAAGATTTTGTTGCATCTACGGAACAGAATTGGCTCTTTTATTGCTCGTGATGGCAAGAAAGATTTGAAGAATCGTGTGATTTCATATCCTTTTCAACAATTCTGGTAGAGGTTTTTTAAATTAGTTCTTCTTTTCTTGAAATTGTGGAACTGTTGTCGAAATTTCATCACAAAATTCACCAATTAAAATATATTTGTGTGGTAAATGTCTTAATTCATTTTTTCGGTGTTAAAGGTACATTTTTTATCCTTATAGATAATTAATATTGTATGAATTAATTGCCTAATTGTGACAAATACATTTTTTTTTTTAAACTCCGGACTAGAAGGACCATGTTGTATCTTTGAGGGTGAAGCCAGAACGTCATCTTGCCTCCAACTATTGAGAACTTCCTGGACTCCTGTCCGCGACTGGCATGGTGAAATCAATCATCTATGCCATAGTGCCCAGCAAGCAAAGGCATATCAGGCATGAAAGATACGTAAAATGGTGTTATTGCATTCTTCAGTCGTTTGTTAATTCTATTTCTTTTTCTTCTACTTCTCAATGTGCTTAGCATGTTTTGCTTTTATGACCACATTCCAAGTGGAGTTTTGGATTCAATATAATTTTGCTTATGTGTATCGGTGAAATGAATGGAACTTGACGGGTGCTTTAGCTCTTCAAGTGAAGAGTATGAATTAGTTGGCTTGTGAAACCAATCACTGGTAAGACTTTATAACTAGCCATGAACATACAAGACTCAGAAATTGGAACCCACACGCATGCAATTAACAGAGAAACAAACTACAAATATACAAACTCAAACACACAGACGGCTGTTTTTATTTATTTAATGGTGCATTTATTGTTGGTACAAGTGCACCTTTAACATACTAGTACAAATGTATGCATGCCAGCAATACATCATTCATGCATAAACAGAAAACCACAACATAGACACTAGATAAGGAAAGACCCTCGGCAGATGTATGCATGCCTGCAGTACATCATCCATGCATAAACTGAAAACCGCACCATGCATAAACAGCAATATTCCAAAGTGCTTAGAAGTCTTTGATCCGCTGTTGATCAAGAGCAGTGCTTGATCAATGCTTGTACCAGATGAGTTTCCTGTGTCCAGTTATGGCCTCAACAACCAATGCCTTATCACGATATGTGCCCTTACCATCCTGAGTTTCAATGAAAAGTGCATAGAAAGTGCCAGCAATGACGTTCCACTTGACGCCGCCGAGCACTTTGATGAAAACCAGCTTGGTCCCAGCGTCCTCGTTGTGCTGTTTCACTGCAAATTGTCCGATCTCGGTCACGCGGGTGTCAGTCGGGTTCACTCCTTCTGGTATAGGAATAGGAAGAAGGCCTTTATTTTGGCCAGCCTCCGACTCGTCCTTCTGTAAAGACCAAACCATTTTTTTTTTGGGTAGGGAAACCCAAAATCAATTAGAATCCTTTCAAACAAACAACCAACCACAAAAACTAAATCAAACAAATTAATAGGAAACTACATCAGCCCCTTTCCTTTTATTCCTTATTAGTAATAAAACTTGGGGCTAGCATCCCCGATGTACGGGATTTGCCCAACAAAAAAAAAAAAGGAAACTACGTTACTTGGAAGAAGCTTATTCAACAATTCGAGAGACGGCCTATCCATAGGCATATGGAGAACTGGAAATATAAAATATTGCTCAAGACAACTCAAGAATGTTGAGATTAATTTGATTTGCAGCTCCTTATACTCCTTCAAAAGTTTCTATACAAGTTGTTTGTAAGCTGACTCCTAAAACCACACACAAACTTGAAAAAAGAAAGAATTCTAGGTGTAGCTAGTCACTATTCACCTGTCCGGCACCAATAGCAGCGGCTAAGTCCTTATTGCTCACATCCTTGCCAATGAATCCCTCGATTGCATTCCATGTTTTGTCGTCTCCAGCTGTCTTGATTACAGCTTCCACCTCGGCCGCCTTGAATCCTTCCGCTTCCACTAATTTCCATCAAGGAAACAAAGCCCGTTTCAATCTCAACAAGATAGGACCATTCTTTTATGTAAAAAGAATCCGCTGTAACAAGTATATACACAGATTTGCATGCAAAATACAAAACCAATGCATGAATTATAAAGAATAGAGAATAATACATACTGTTTTTCGAGATTTCAGCTATGCTGATGCTGTAGTTGGCTGAGCCTCCAGACATTTTTTTCCCTCAAGGAACTAGCTAGCTAAAAAGAGTGGAAATAGAATTTTGTAATTGGTTGTGACTGTCGAGAACTTGGTGAGTGAGCTTAGCACATTGAAATAACAAACTAGACTCCTCGGTATTTATAGGCAATCCGTATAAACTCCATAACTTAATTTATCCCAAAATCATTGACGTTTGCACAGGGTTGGTCCACCAGCATGCAACACGTTTCTACACGTCCGTGATGAGCTCAGTGCGAAAATGTCCAGAAACGTTAATTAATTATAGCTACTCCTATAAAACTTATTACACACTAGCCAGAACCATTTATTAGTCAATTAAATGTGATGGCAATCACTGTTATAGTCTTGACAAAATCAGTTGACTTGATAAGCAGCTCTTTCGACTAATTTTCCAAACAACCGTGGTAGAAGTGCCACGGTGGACATCAGGATATATATTTCGACCGAAATTTGGCCTGAGTTGGATAAACTGATCATGGCCCTCAAGTCATTAGATCCATAACCCCCCCCCCCTCTCCACAAAAAAAGAAAAAGAAAAAAAAGAAAGGTATCCATCACAAAGGTGATTACATGAACAGTAAATTACATGAAAGGTGCATCTCTATTTTCGTTAGTTTACTTCCTAAGTTTAACACTTCCATGAACTAGTGCTAAATTCTAATTTTCATTACAAATCTGACACGTTTAAATTATCACAATCAATGGCCAATCAATCATGATTATAAAAACAAAAGTACTAAATAATCTGCTTAATATAATAGCATCAAATACCCAAGAAGTCAACACAAAACAATTAAAAAAAGTTCAACCAAAACTTAAGGCGTAAACTTTCGAAACACATGATAAATAGAAAATCCAAACTTATATTATAACCAAACGAGAATCCAATACAAAAGAGAAAATGATAGGAGAGATGTCACCCTTGTCACATGAGAACAAACCCTTCATCTTTACTTTTCAATCTTCATTCAAATCTAACTATAAATAAGAGAGGATAAAACTATACTATACTAACTAATCTATACTAAACTAGTCTAAACTAAAGAATATAAAAGAGCTACATTTTTTGTGGTGTTTTTCTCCTCCCCCCAAAAGCTGCCTATATTTATAGAGAATTAAAACTCCAAACAATCATGTTAAAGTTATACAACTTGTGTCTTGAGACTCCAAAAGAATGTTTCTCCAACTTTCCATGCTTTTCTTGGATAGAACTAGCCATAATCTTTTATCAAAAGCAGTCAAAAAGTTAATGTGAAAAGACCACAACTTACTCTACAAATTACAGAGTCGAAATATGGTTTTGAAGGCTGAATTTTCGAGCCTAGAACCACCCCTTGGATCATATCCGAGCTTGGAAGTTGGATCTGAATGGATCCAAACTTGGATTCTGCTGCCCTGTTTTTGCATCAACTCAAACTGCGACTTTCTTCATGATGCAAGTTGAATTAGCACTTGACATAAAAATTATAAATAATTGAGCTATCATTCCAACGCATCAAGAATCATCTCAATCAAATTTATGTCGGCTGGGAAATGTCTAAAATACTCATAAATGGTTAGATCCTTTGTTTCACTTTTTACAGCTCAAATACACCTCTGAGATTGTAATTTTTGACTAGAAAAATATGATAATTGGATCTTGATATCTTATAAGAAATGTAGATCTATGTCTCAATTTCAAAATGCCATAAGAATTACCTCAATCCGATGCATATAACTCAAGTTATGATCAAAATACCAAAATATGTCAAACCTGCCACTTTCTACTTGACTTGAACTTGCTTGCCTTTCATCATTTGAACATTTTACACTTCATCTCCAATTCAAATTATCAATAATCATCTTCAAATAATTCAATTGTACCTCACTTGAACCAAATTGATGTGTAATGAGACAAAACCTACAAAAACACAAGATATTATGCATTAAATCGCTCTTTTGTATATTTTGGCAATAAAATGATTCTTGAAGAAATAACCATCAAATGGAACCAAAAGTCCTCTTTAAATCCTTAAAACACACCAAAGCTAAGTAATTAAACATACCAAAAAACAAGTAAAATAAGGTCTTATCATCTACGTCATTTTTTCATACTATAGGGTCTTATGCAGTAAAATTCTTTCTTCTCACTGGATCTATATGTAATAGTTAGGGTTACATAAAAATCTAAAAAACAAAAAGTGGCCCAAAAAAGCAAGAAAATGAAAAATTAAAAAAAGTGTTGTAAAACACCATAAAACTCCATTTGTAACAACATTCTTTTTAGAAATATTTTTCTTTTCACTCTATAAACTAGTTTGATTTACCTCATTGATTAGACTCTTTTGGATTTCAAATCTCAACCTAAATTAGTTTACCTATTCAAGAAAGTCCAACTTGTTTGTTGACAAGTTTAAAAGGTTGGTTTTAACTATTTCAATCTGTCAAATTTGGGAAGCCAAATAACGAGGCTATTTTCAAGAATGTTCCTGCTACTCTTGATGGAATTCTTGCAACTATTATTGATACTGTTAGGCTTGTTGGAGTATCATGGAGGAGAGCTCCACTGACAGGTGCCGAGCCTATGTAATAATAATAATCCTAACTACCACAATAGTTCCCCTCTAAACAATTCCAAGTACTAGAGTAGGGACTCTGGATGTGCAGTGGGTTACTTGTTTTACCCAGGTTCCGAAGAGTTTGCTTGACCTAATATACCAGAAATGTCTATCAGAAAAATATTAATTTGTATTAGTGGTAAGTAGGGTCGTCTCCTCAGGGATTGGAAAAAATACGTTTCCTTCCAAATTGTAGAAAATGGGGGGATTTCAAAGACTCAAGATTTAACAAAATGATTAAAAGTAATAAACTACCACAGAAAATAATTAAAGGAGATATCAAATAGGGAAAACTCTAGCCAAGGTTACACTTCAGGAATGGTTTAGATACTGATTATTGATGCAAGTATAATTCTAATATTCATTAACAAATAGGTTTTTCACTGCCGATACGATCTGACAGCAGTCTCTCCTTACCGTTCCAGTAGTCAAGATACGACCATTGACTACTTCTCTAATCTAGAAAATAACCCTAGGTACAACCATAGGGTTTAATTTCTTGATTGCATTAAAAATTAGAGAAACCCTATTCTAATTAATAGACATTCTACGAGGATCCATTTAAATTAGATTGTATGTTTTCCTGACAAAAATCCAATTGTGCTAGTTACTACTGGGATTAGAGTAATCAAATAATTATAGATTCAACTACTCTAAGTAACAAATAAATTACGTGAATAATTAAATATTGTGCAACTATTCAACCACCCACAATAATCACAGCCACTAGATAAACAGAAAACATACAAGTGCTAATGAATAGAGAAGTAAGGAAATCAGTTAGATCTCATAGTAGTAGTTGAACCAACTCCGTCGTTGTACCCTTGACTAGAAAAATGAAATTAGCCCTCCATTAAAGGAGAACAAACCATACAAGAATTTGTTTGAAAACTTCCAATGGTTCTTCCTAATTTTCGAAAGCCAAGAGAACCAAAAAGCTTTCGTTTCTTCCTTTGCTAATGAACCACGAAAGACAATCGTAAAGAATGTGATTTTTTCCTTTTATTCCTCTCGCCCAAAAAAAGACCCACGAAAGACTTATCAAAGGAAAAGGTATTATTTCCTTTTTCCCGAGCCACCTAAAACTAACGAAAAAGACTCATCCTAAAAGCAAGCTATCTCCTCCCTTTTTTGTTGTCTCTCGGATTCCTCACTAGTGTAATCACTAGTTTCCTACTATCAATCAACTTCTAAACAAAAGCCTATAATTCCGGGAAAACAAAAAGGAAAATACAATATAAGGAAATCCCACAGCTATCAACTTGGAGTTTGATTTGAATTAGGAAACTGCTCGATATCCATCCTGAATCTTTCGGCTTTGAACATTGAGCTCAAACGCGTCCATGTGCAAGCTACTTTAAAATAATCAATTAGGCACGTTTTGCTCGAATTCCTGCAATTAATACAAAATACCAAATATAAGTAGAATCAATCAATTAAAGCAATATTTGGTATAAATAAAAGGGAAAATAGGAATAAATATATCAATTAATTGCACCCTATCAACTGCCCTACACCTAATTCATGCTTGTCCTCAAGCATAACCAAGCTTAGAAGTACAATCAAGAATTCAAGTGATTCGCAGCAACCCAAATTAGTACAAATAACTTATTCTTCTAGCAACTTAATTGGAGTCAAAATATGCCAAATTCAACAGTTCTCACAAGTTATAAACGCTCATCACTCACAAGTGTATAAAGGAAATCTTAATTCTTAGAATGACACCATGGAGCGACATTACCATATGCTTGCTCCTATATCATATCTCCACCACTAAAAGTGGATTCGACACAAAAATCAAAGGGACTTTAAAAGGGTTGTAATGGGGCTTAGGGTAAGGGTAGGACAAAAGTAAGTGAGAAGGTGAAAATATGTCAAGAAAATGCCAAAATTCACTACGTGAAAGAAATTCTAAATTCACAATAACAAGGCACAACTCCCTTCCATCTACTTAGCAAGTGCAAAAATGTTTTTTTTTTTTTTACACTTTTCTTCTTCTTCTGTGAGGGCCTCAAAATTCGAATTTTATTTTTAAAATGCAAAATATTGTTTCTATTGTGTTTATTTATTGAAATACGAGTGAATTTATGTTTAAAAGTGAATATTTTCTAATTTAGAGAATTTTTCAAGAATTATTTGCCGGTGTGTGGTTTCGGCCAAATTAAGCGTTAAATTTTGTTTCAAAACGTGAATAGTGACTTTAAGATGAAAACGAGCGTATGTAGTGATATTACTGATATGCATTTAAGGTTGGACAGTGTTAGAATGAAATAAAACAGTGTAAGTTAGAGTGTTACGCTCGACGTGACATAAAGTGACCATAAGATCACTTTTCCCCGACTTAGGGAATTTACACCTTTTTGCTCCCTTAAAGTCAATCTTCTTGCTTTTGAGCTTCACATTTTCAGCCACATTTTTGCTTGAAGAGAGAGAGGGAGGCCGAGAGCTAGAAGAAGAGAGAGAGAGAGAGAGATTTCAACTTTGTCTTCCATTTCTTCTTCCTTCCTTTCTTGAAACTTCAAGTCACCATTGAAGACACTCATTTCCTTCCTTGGAGCAACCGTGAAAGAGGGAAGGAGAGAGAGAGGCTGGTCCGCAATTTTGAGCTGTGGTTGAAACTTGAGGATAGAAAAAGAAGGGCTTCGGTTGGGAGCTTGAGAGAATGAGAGAAATTTTACTAGTGATAACTAGTGTGAGAGTGTGAGAATGAGGAAGAATTGGGTGAGTTTTCTGATGAAGTTTCGGACAGCAAAGGAAAGAAAGAAAACCTGAAGTTTGCTTGTTCAAATGAACATAGTTTGGCTGAAATAATTGCCAAGTGTTCTAACCTCTTTCATGCATTGGGCATGGTTGAAGGTGGACCATCATTTGCTGCCTAACAAAGCTGAGAATCCCTTGCTTGAACCAAGCATGCTGCCGGTTATGGGGAGGGAGAAGAGAGCATGCTTGCTGCCAGAAATTTTAGCTTCATCTTGACAAATGGCAGCCAAGGATTAGAAGAGAGAGGCGGCTGAATTCTTGCTGGAGTTTTTGGAAGATTTTGCAGGTGATTTTGGAGGGAATTCATGGTGGTTTAAAGCTGTGAATTTCGGTCCAATTGAGCTGAAGTGAAACGGCTCAATGGTGATTCAATTTGGTGGTTCATGAAATGGTTCAAGAGTGACAAAACTTCTAAGCTGAAAAGTTTTGTTAAAGTTCGAAATCTGGCTTGGATTTTAACATGATCAAATTTAATTGAAGAAGGATGTAGTTAAGTCTAGTATAACTAATGATAGTGAGTCTTATTGCAATTAGTCTAGGGTTTTCATGATGGAATCCTACATTAGTTAAACTCCGAGAAAATTCGAATCGTTCACCTTCATAATTCGATTATGTGATTAGGGTTTTCCAAATTAGGTATTTTGAAATTTTTTTTTTAAAGTCAACTAGGGTTTCGAAATTCTAAGTACAACCTCAAGCAACAAAATTAATCACAAAAAAATCATTCAACCCATTGTTAGGACAAAATTCTACGGCCCTTACATCACTCCTCTCTAGGGTGTACCCTAAGGTATCAGTGAATCGCCTGCCTAACTCTCGTCGGGACTCACTCATACAAATGATTACTAATTCTTAAAAGAAACAATTTAAGTACCAATCCCAAATTTACAATCAACTCATAATCAATCTACTTCAATCTCACAAACCCAAAATTTCAATAACAATTTAAACCAAACGATAACTCACAAATTCATTACTCAAACCTTAAAATCCCAAAATACATAGAGTACTTAAATACACATTCAAATTTCCACATTACAATATCCCAAATTCATAATTCAAGTTTCACCAGACAGATACAAAAGAAAACCCTAATTCTAATGGTTGGCGTCTTTATTTGGGTTCTCAGTCCCTGCTAAGGAAAACAAATTTAAAAGAATGAGCTAAACCTCAGTGAGTTCCAAAATACATGCAATTCACATATAGCATATAACATTTCACAACAAATTCACATTTAAGAGTAAATAAGGAAAACAAGTAACAACACAAGGTAGGATACGGGTAGCCCTCAGGGGTTAAGGTCCTCGAAGTTGGAGCACGTCCATGGACTGGTGCACAAATCACGTAGTTGACACTCCGTCAACTTTCACATACAAAAACCAAGTAGACAACCGCTTACTCCTTACTCCACCAAATCCCCCAATCGGGCCCGCCCGCCTAACGGGAAATTTATATATTTGTGTATTGCTCTTCAATAGGGATAAGGCCATATGCCAAGTACAGAGCACACAACACGTCACGTAGCCCAAGGTTGTTAAATCTCCTCGACTTGTACCTTCCCAACGGCTTGATTCGATAATATACCAAGCAGATTTAAGTATTCTCGAGAATAACAAATATAAGACATATCATGTCACGTCATGTGATCAAAACAGGATTTATATCAAGTCATAGGATTCAAGCTCATAGCACAAGTTAAGAGGTTCAAAACATATATGTTTTCAAGTCACGAAACATGCATGAAACACACCAAAGTAACAAGGTTCGGTTTCTAAGTTGAGATCTGATTCAAACTCTTCCCCACTTCCTATAATCAAGTAAAAAGAGGAAATAAGTTTCGCCCCATAATAGCGAAACTAAACTCAAAATTCTTCACAAAATTCCTCTAACTTTGCTCGAATGAAAAGTAATCACTCGAGTCGAAATTCATCATAAAAGATTCCATTTTCAAATCGATACTTCATTTAAACAAAATACTCTATCGATGTACTCCTTACTCGCGACTTTTAAATTTTTAGAACAAGGAAATAAAGTGAGGTCTTTCACATCAAAAATCACCCATTCAAGTTCAAACTCCACACCAAACTTTAATCAAGGTTTTAACACATGTTTAGAACAATTTTCACCAAGTCTCAATGTACAAAATTCATGAAAAATAGATAAAACATTTCAAACCCTCAAATCTGTCCAAATAGCATATTTACCCCAAAAACTAGTGAAAACTAAACTTTTCACCCTTAAATTTCAAGATTTTAACTCCATTAAATCATATACTCATAAATGAACATATTACATATTTATTTAGGCAAAAATCTTGCCAAGACATATCGTAAAATTTTGAAATCAAACATCATAACATTCCAGTGAAATTCGGCCAGCCTTCATACTTTTTCTCCAAAATTTTTCAACAACATTCCTACATTCTAACCATAAAATGAATTCATCTCACAAACATCAACAACAACCACAATCAGGTCCTCAAGTCCGCTACCTAAAAGTCACCTCAAGTCAGCTACCTAAGTTGGGAATTCAAGAGCCCAACTCAAATGTTCCAAACATAAGTATTTCTAGCGAAATAAACCATGGATCTACAAGATTTAACACTAATAAAGTTAGAACCAAGAGGTTTAAGTGTTATACCTTTAGATCTAGTTAGATCTAACGAGATCAAGTAGGATCTTGTGAAACTCTAACCAAGGATGATCTCCCAAAGTTTAGCAACCGCAAAAGCTTCCAACTTAACCAAGGATTTGCTTGATCTTTGGTGTTTTCTCCACAAATTTCAAGAACAAGAAGATGAAGAGCAAAAACTATCTTTCTTTCTCACTTTCTCTCTCCTTCTCACTCTCGGATTCCTCGCTCTTCCTCTCCCTCACACACAGTTGGAATGAGCGGCAAAAAGGAGTGAGTTGAAGCTCTCCAATGGTGTTCAAGATGCAAGGAAAATTGAGGAAGAAGAAGAAGAAGAAAGTTTGGGATTTTTCTCTCTTTTCTCTCTCTCTCTCTCAAGCTTCAATGGCTGCTGAAAATGAAAATGCTTGGAGCAAGAAACAAAGCTTTAAGAGACAAAAGGAGTGGTGATCCCTAATTTAGGGAAAAAGTGGTCAAACTCTACTTTTTGTCGCGTCAATGCATGACACTCTAACTTTTACTGGTTTTTCTCATTTCGACATTGTTCTGCCTTAAATATATCTCTGTAATATCTCTACATATGTTTGGTTTCATCTTAGAGTTATTATTCACGTCTCGGAATAAAAATCGACGCTTAAACTGGCCGAAACCAAACACCGGCAAATAATTCTTGAAAAATTCGCTAAATTGGAAAATAATAACTCAAAGTATAATTTCACTAATATTTTAGTGAATAAACATAATATGAATATTATTATGCATTTTTAAATGAAATAAAATTTTGAGGCCCTCACACTATGTAAAATGCCATTTATAACTACATTATGTGTTTTAGAGTTTTTTTGCTTTTCTGTCTACAAACTTTTTATTTTACCTTTTTATTAGACTCTTTTAGATTTCAGGTCCCAACATTAGAAATGCATCTAGTGTCAAAGATATTGATATATTACTTGTTAGAAATGCCTATGTGATTTTTAAACACTTCGCGGAAACTAAATTCTCTCAAATTGATCAAAACTGCTATGAATCAATACTAAATCGTGGAAGCTTATAAAAACGGAAAATAGGATTCCAAAAAGGTGAATTTGCTAATATAAGAATAAGTATTTCTCAACTTTAATTGAGTTTGATATTTCAAAATCAAACTCAAAACGAACTTTTCTATTTAACTTAATTTGGTTTTGAAGTTACAAAATATTTTATTCAACCCAATTGAATATCCAAAGGCCACATTAATTGAAAACAGTTATTATTAATTGCATGTGATTTCCTAATTGTAACATTGTGCACAATTTCATATTTTTTAACGGATTTGAAATTTTAAAAGTCTCATTCATCATATACTTTTATATTCAAGTTAGTTTAATTTTTTAATTTCACAGTTACTACAATTTCTTAAATTAACTGAATTCACTTTCTCACCCAATCCACACTCGTAGTTCCATGAAAAGCCTTTTGCGTCTTAATAAATATGTGTACTAGTAGAAAAGTCCCTATTTTTATGAAAATTAATGCAAAATCTCTTAAGAAGAAAATTGCGCTTATAGGCAGATCTTGGAGATTTTTTTTTTATTTATATAAAATCAAAACCTTTCATTGACAATAAAGGAATAGTCACAAGCACATGTTCTGCATTAGTGCAGTGCCATTCTACAAGCATAATACAACTAGAAAAGTTCTCTACACCACCATAAAATACACTATGAAAAAAAAAAAAAAAGTTGGAGCTAAACAGTGAGATGTAGCTAGTGCCTAAAAAATCTAGGCCATTGGCACACTTAGCCGTCTTGCAGTCGCTCCTCTAGCCCGTTCATGTTTGGATAGTATTTTTATCCCGAATAACCTTTTGCTTGCATCACAAACATAATTTTTAATTAATTATTTTTAATCACTTTTTATTTTACATACATTACATTTTAAAAAGTGTTATAGCAATTATTTTAAATAATCTTTCATATTTACGACCAGATTTCCTCACCGTTAAATTTACAGAAGTACATGTGCAAACTGTTTATCATGTGCAAACATGAAGATACATCTATCTAATCTAAATCTAAACTAATATATATATATAAGGGCGAGTTTCCGATTTAGAACTACTGCTTTCGTCCCTTTGTTTTTTAACTTTTGTGGATGAAAGGTAAAAAATAGAAAAGCCCATGTGGTTAGGTTAATATATAGAAAAATCCCCTGTATTTTGAAATCACACATTTCAGTATCTCATGGTTTGAATTAATGTGAAAATTAATAGAAATAGTTAAAGCTAATGCATTTGAGTTGGAAAATAGTTTTTAACAGAAACTTTAATCTAATATGCCTATTTTGCCCAACAGACCTTAATAGAACTCCAAATTAGTCCCAAATTTATAGGAAACAAGTTATATAAAAATTGAAAAATATCAAGAGAAATCAATAAAACTTGTAATTGCAATATTTTCTTAGAGGATCTATCGTAAGAATTTAAAATAAAAAAAAAATAGTACTGCCTTTATATGGTGAAGAAAAATTAGGAAAATAGTTGACACCTTTAAATTTGTAATTTGCAATTGCAATTTTTTTCTCAGTGTGTATTGTAAGGATTTAAAATAAAAATTTGTAATTGCAATATTTTCTTAGATTATGTATGGTAAGGTTAAATAAAAATTTCAACACATTTTCTATCTATATGGTGAAGAAAAGTTAGGAAAATATTTGATAGCTTTAAATTTGAAATTTACAATTGCAATATTTTCTTAGAGTGTGTATTGTAAGAATTTAAAATAAAATTTTCAATGTTTTTTTGTGTATACAGTGAAGAATAAATTAGAAAAATAGTTGATGCTGTATTCATTAGGGTAAATCTGTCATTTTACTCAAAAACATTACTTTTAACCGTTTCAATCCAATTTTTACTTTAATTCAAACTATGAGGTACTAAAAGATACGATTTGAAACCATTTTTTGGGGGGGGGGGGGTTTGTGTATTAGTCTAACCATAGGATAATTTTCTATCATTTATCCTTTATGTAATTTCATTTTTTTGGGGGAGGGGGGGGCTTGTTGAGTTACATTTGGTGTGGTGGTAGATATTTGACATTGTGTCTTAGGCTTGGTGACAATGAGAGTTCCTTCTCAATTTTCATCTAATTTCTCCATCTTTTGTAAGCCGATTTCTCACAAGTTTGCAGAACCAGTACCTCCGTTGAAAATATACTTCGGCAAAATTATTCACCTGACGGAAATGTCTAGTCCAGGCATCTCCAAGATGATGTTTCATGATTGCTTTCTCTTTGCTCATTTTCACTGTGTAATTTTTATAGACACTTCTCCTCTCTTGACGTTTCTAGTCTTCCCTCTGCCTCTCTCATCTTTACAACTGAAATGACTGCCCTTCTTCATTCTTGCTGTCCCTTATTTAAGCAGCCCGAGCCCGAACCCCCTCTTCAATTTCAGTGGGTTTCCTCTATACTCCTTCAAACGTTTCTATACAAGTTGTTTGTAAGCTGACTCCTAAAACCACTCACAAACTTGAAAAAGAAAGAATTCTAGGTGTAGTTAGTCACTATTCACCTCTTCAGCACCAATAGCAGCGGCTAAGTCCTTATTGCTCACATCCTTGAACTTGCTTGCCTTTCATCATTTGAACATTTTACATTTCACATCCAATTCAAATTATCAATAATCATCTTCAAATATGTCAATTGTACCTCACTTGAACCAAATTGATGTGTAATGAGACAAAACCTATAAAAACAGAAGATATTATGCATTAAATCGCTCTTTTATATATTTTGGCAATAAAATGATTCTTGAAGAAATAACCATCAAATAGAACCAAAAGTCCTCTTTAAATCCTTGAAACACACCAAAGCTAAGTAATTAAACATACCAAAAAATAAGTAAAAAAATCTCTTATCATCTACGTCATTTTTTCATACTATAGGGTCTTATATGGTAAAATTCTATCTTCTCATTGGATCTATATGTAATAGTTAGGGTTACATAAAAATCTAAAAAAAAAAAGTGCCCCAAAAAAGCAAGAAAATGAGAAATTAAAAAAAAAGTGTTGTAAAACACCATAAAACTCCATTTGTAACTACATTCTTTTTAGATATACTTTTCTTTTCACTCTATGAACTCGTTTGATTTACCTCGTTGATTAGACTCTTTTCGATTTCAAATCTCAACCTAAATTAGTTTACCTATTCAAGAAAGTCCAACTTGTTTGTTGACAAGTTTAAAAGGTTGGTTTTAACTATTCCAATCTATCAAATTTGGGAAGCCAAAAAATGAGACTATTTTCAAGAATGTTCCTGCTACTATTGATAGAATTCTTGCAACTATTATTGATACTGTTAAGCTTGTTGGAGTCTCATGGAGGAAAGCTCCACTTATAAAAGTGAATCGTGATTTAGTTGTAGAATGGGATACAGCGCACAGATGTTTTTACAGTAGATAAATAACTTTTGTAAATAATATGGATACCATACAGAGTGTCTAATGCAACTGAGCAAACTTGCTCTTTGTATAGGTGTACTGTTCTATCAATGAAATGTTTTGTCTTTTGCCTAAAACAAAACTATTCAAGAAAGTCCTTGGAAGTGTATCTAACGCCAAGGGAAGATCACCGAGGGTGACAACTGGTATAAAAAGCTATTTTAAAGATATTGATATATTACTTCTTGGAAATGCCTATGTGATTTTTAATCGCTTCATGAAAATTCTCTTAAATTGGCCAAAACTACTATGAAGCAATACTAAATTGCTAGAAAATTATAAAAAAGAAAACAAGATCCCAGGATTTTGAACTTATTTTCTAGAAAAGTAGTAGGATTCAACAAACAAATTTTGCTCCATAGCAAATGAAGTAATAAGTTCGTTAAAAAAAATTAGGAGTATTTACCAATACATGGTAACTACATAAAAAAGGTGAATTTGCTAATATAATAGTAGGTATTTCTTAAGTTTAACTGAATTTGATTTTTTGAAAATCAAACTCAAGACGGACTTTTATATTTAACTTATTTTGGTTTTAAAGTCACAAAATATCTTATTCAACCCAATTGAGTGAAAACTGTTAATTTTAATTCAATGTGATTTCCTAAATATCATATTATGCACAATTCCGTACTTTTAATGGAATTTGAAATTTTGGAAATATCATTTAGCACAGACTTTTACATTTAATTTGATTTGATTTTTCAATGTCACATTACTACAATGTCTTATGTCAGGTGTCAAGTCTGCACAAAAATAAATAAAACCTAACAGCATACAAAAATATCCCCGAGTCAATTCTTGTACTAGAGCAGTGACTCCAAATGTGTAATGAGTTACTGGCTTCACCTTGATTCTAAGGAATATGCTGAACCCTATATTCCAGAATTTATGCTCGAGAATTCTATTAATTTGTGTACGGTGGCAAGTAGGGTCGTCTCCTCAGGGAATTGGAAGAATTATTTTCTACGAATCAAAAATAAATAAATTGGGGGAATTGGAACAATTCCTAATTATCGATTCAGATAAAAATAGACAATATCACAGAATTCAAACAAAACTAAATCAAATAATGAAATGCTCTAGTCAAAGGCCTAATCTCACTTTGGTGTCATCGAACTGATCATCGACGCTAAAATGGCAATCATTTGTTTACAAATAAATTGGTTATGGTTGTCAACAAGCTCTAACAACCTACCCTTCCATCGTCGATAGCCATGACAAGGTCTGTGACTACTTCTCTTGCCAATAGACAACCCTAATTAAGCTCTTAAGATTTAACCTACCGACAGCATTAACAATTAGAAAGGCTACTAATTCTAACCAACAAACACACAAGCTCGATTCATTTAAATTAGATTGAAAATCTTCGTGACAGTAATCCAAAAGTTTCGTATATAACTGAATCAAGTCACTTGTCACAAATACTAGAACTACCAAACAATTACGGATTTGGCATTCTAGATGACGATAGATTATTCACACAACAAAATAGTGATCAGGTATTTAATTGCAAGAAATAATCATAAACGTGAATATCAGGAAATATCCAAGTACTTGTAAATAAATGAAATAAAAGTAAATCAATCAAGTCTCACAAAGTTGATGAACCAAAGATCAATTAGCCTTCGACTAGATGGAAGAGATTAGCCACTCCTCATGAAGATTGTGACAGGTCCCCCTTCCCCAAAGGCGAACCAAAGGGGTTAGTGGACCGCCTGCCCAGCTTTCATCAGGACTCGAAACAATCACCCATGAAATCATCGTCAAAAGGTATTAAAATCACTGACAAATTCCCACGTAATACAACCCCCAAAAGTACATCAAGGTTACATTGATAATAACTCCAAAATACCATAAACTGTCAAAGTCACCATTAATTCAAATCTTATACAAAGGAGGTAATTCTACAAAAGTACTAGGTTCTTCGATTCTCGTGCACCACTTCTAGACCTGTTAAGGAAAACAAAGCTTATGGGGTGAGCAAAGCCCAGTGAGGTCAAGAATTCATGCACAAGCAGATTAAAGCGGTAACAAGTCTCAACAAAACAGTAACAGTAGAAAACTTGGAAATCATACAAGTCAATATAAAAGAATCACTAGAAAAGGATACAATTTGCCGTTCCACCTTTCTGAAATTTCCACCCCCATCTTCGGACCAGTCCCAAGCCGTAATTTCAACAGAAATGTTGACACTCCGTCAACCACTATCTCACAGACCGTAGAAATCACTTTACTCTCACCCGTCTACTTACACCCCCTGTACCGGGCCCGCTCGTCAAAATAGCACTATCATTAAACCAAGTCGGGATGAGCGGCACCTCCCGCTCCATAGAGTGTGGTACAATCTACCGCTTGGTAAATGAGTCGACGAGACTATACTCCAATCGACTTAATCAGAATCTAACCAAAACGGGAGGAGAGGCACCTCCCACTCTCTTGAGTGTGGTACATACAACCGTTTGGTCTTAACATGTCAAGAACAAGCACAAGTACAAGCATTCAACAACTTCAATTCAGGTAAAGGTGAACGCGATAAGTACACGTTCACCAAATCAAACAAGCATGCTTTTCAAACAATTTCATTACATCCAAGCATTAAAAAAAAACCAGGCACTTGAACACTCACCAACAGTTGAGAGCAAGCAAGAGAATGTAAGAGGTTAAACACGCTCTTCAAGGTCCACGGAATCACCTGAGATATGAAAATGCAAGCAATTAACTTTTCGATTCCAAATTAAAAGATTTGGGAAAATCCATTTTAAAATGTGAACTGACGTGACGTGCGTATACTCAATGAACTAAACTCTCGGGAAATGCTTATAAACACTTAAAATAGGAAAAGGAGCACATGCACGGGCGTTAGACCAAAACCGGACGAGAACGGAACGAAAACGGAAAACACATACTAAAAGGTGGAAAAGACAGTTTTGACACCTTGCACGCCGTTACCCATAACTCAAGTTACAAGTATCGGGTTAGAGCGCACGAGGTACCGTTTCGAAGGTAAGAGAACAAGCTACAACTTTTATGAAGACAACTTCTGCCTAGATTCTCTCTTTCTAGGTCAAAAGTGCGGAAACAATTCCAGAAATTTTCGTGTCAGAATTGCTGACAGGCTTGATTCAAACGATCATAACTCAGCGCTCACAAATCCAAATTGAGAAATTCTGGAAGCGTTGAAAAGCTAGAACGAAGGGCTATAACTTTTGCGTTTTGGCCAAAAGCCAAATCACAAACGATCGACACGAAAAATGAAGCCAAAGTTACTGCTTGGTCAACCCTGTTTTCTATTTTTGCCCAAATGCACTGCATCCAACCAAAACGTACGCATGCAAATCCAATGACTCGAATGCAATAACAACCATGCAAATGCAGCCTGCACGTCCCACATTACCCTCGACATACACACACATTCCATACTTACAAATACATTAATTAAGTCTAAGATCATCTTCTCCTTATTAGGGTTTCAACCAATTCATTCACAAGTTAGTAACCAAAACACCAACTCTTCATGCAAGCATTCCATACACACCCAAACATGCAAGGGAAACAACTCAAATACACATAAACTCTTAAAGCCTAATAAACCCTAAGCTGGCCGGATTTTCTTGGGACATGAAACAACCCATTCACACCATGAATTCATTATCTAAGGTAACAACAAGTACCAAGGGATTCATAACAACAACCACAAGCATCAATTTCATCATGAAATCTTAAAACCAAAGAAACCCTAATCCTAGCTCTTGGCCAAGATTCAAGACAAGCAAAACAAGAAAACCAAACCATGGAATCATCTTCCCAACTAACTTTGATCATCGATAAGCTAGAACATGAATTAAAATCCACCATCTTTATCAACTTAGATAAATTTCAGCAACCTCAATAAAAAGTTCAACTTGCAAAGTGTAAATCACCTCTTGAATCCAAGATTGAACTTCACAATCAAGTGCTTCCAACTCCCAAATGAAGATTAGATGGTTGAAATTGACAAAATCCCAAGCTTTCCTCTAGTTTTCTTTCTTTTCTCCTTGGTTTTTCTCCTCCCTTAGTTCAGCCTCAAACCAGCCGGCCCTCTCCCTTTTTGTTGGCTAAAAAAAATGGCTAATGGATTGTGTTGAAGAGATATTTAGTGGCCTAAGTCAAAGTTAACCCATGGTCAAAATTATCAAGCCAATTGTAACCTACCAACTTAGGTTAACTTCCACCCTTGCCCAAGTAATTTTCTTTCCTATCAAATTAGTCCATAGGTGCTCAATTCAACTTAGTCTATCAAAGCTTAATTACACCTACTTAGGCTACTAATCACCTAGGAATCTTAATCACTATTCTTAATCATGCTTAATCATGCATTTACACACATAAAATCAAAGAGGTGACAAACTCGTAGTTGGACATAAAATTTAAATTCATTTTCAAAACTAGGGTTTAACGAAACCAAGCTAGGGTTTTTCACATCCAAATGAGGGTTTTATCGAAATTTACGGTTTTCGAGATTTAGGGTTTTCGAAGCAAACTAGGGTTTAAATTTCAAATTAGGGTTTTTTTTTAGACTTGTAAATAAAACAAAACACTTTGAGAAGTAAACAACCTTATAAACACTTTGGCGATGTTAAATTTATAATTTAAACAAAATATGAAAAATGGTATGGGTCCTCACAACCTTCCCCCCTTAAAAGAATTTCATCCTCGAAATTCATACCTGAATTAACGAACAGCTCAGGATACTTTCTCCTTATATCCTCTTCAACTTCCCACGTAGCTTCCTCGACATCATGGTTCTTCCAAGATCTTCACTAAAGGGATTTGCTTATTCCTCAACTCTTTGGTTTTTCGGTCTAAAAGCTTCACTGGTTTCTCTTCATAGGTTAAAGCTTCATCAAGTTCTATATCTTCTGGTTGGAGTATGTGAGATGGATCTGGGTGGTATTTCTTAAGAAACGACACATGGAACACGTTATGAATACGGGATAGGCTGGTTGGTAAATCCAACTTATAAGCTACCTTTCCGACCCGCTCAAGAATGGTGTACGGTCCCACATATCTTGGCTGTAATTTCTTTCCTTTTGCTGCCATCAAGCTTGCCTTTAAAGGGATAATTCTAAGAAATACTTGGTCTCCTACTTTGAACTCCAAATCTTTTCTCCTATTGTCTGCGTAACTTTTTTGACGGCTTTGGGCAGTTAAAATTCTCTGCTGAATTAACTTGACCTTTTCTCAAACTTCTTCCATCCAAGGGATCGTAGTTTGATCTAAGGCTTTCTTCTCCTCTACTTCATCCTAGTAAATCGGTGACCGACATTTACGTCCATAAAGAGCTTCATATGGAGCCATTTGTATGGATGAATGAAAACTATTATTATAAGCAAATTCTACCAAAGTCAAATATTGACTCCAACCAACCCCAAAATCCAGAACACAAGTCCTCAACATATCCTCAAGAGTTTGAATAGTCCTTTCTGATTGACCGTCAGTTTGAGGATGGTAAGTAGTACTAAGATTTAGCTTAGTCCCTAATGTTTCTTGCATCTTTTGCCAGAATCTCGACACAAACCGCGGATCTCGATCCAACACTATGCTCACAGGGATACCATGTAACCTTATGACCTCATCCATATACAATTTGGCCAATTTCTCCATCGAGTACTTCATACTTATGGGTAGAAAATGCGCAGACTTATTCAGACGATCTACGATAACCCATATCGCATCATGACCTCTTTGCGTCTTTGGCAGTCCCGATACAAAATCCATGGTGATATCCTCCCATTTCCATATAGGTACCTCCAACGGTTGCAATAATCCAGAAGGTTTCTGATGTTCTGCCTTAACTCTCTGGCATACCAGGCATGTCTGAACAAACTGGGCTATTTCCTTCTTCATGCCTTCCCACCAGTAAAGACTTTTCAAATCTTGGTACATCTTATTTCCTCCAGGGTGTACTGTATACTTAGATCGATGGGCTTCCTCTAATATTTCCCTTTTGAGTTCCTCATCTTTCGGTACCACTATTTGATTTCGATACCTAAGAACTCCTTCCGCTCCAATATTAAAATCTGGAATCTCCTTTTTCTGGACCTTTTCCAACCACCTTTGTATTTCGGGAGCCGTCTTTTGCACCTCTTTAATCTTATCTAGTAGTGTAGATCTCAATACAATGTTTCCCAGCACAACCTTGTTAGATTGTAGATGGGGATTCCAAACACTAATCTCTTCTAACATGTGTCATTCCTTCACCATCAAACCAGCTACTTGTACCTTTCAGCTCAAAGCATCTGCTACTATATTAACTTTCCCAGGGTGGTACTTAATTGTGCAATCATAATCCTCCAAAAAGTCCACCCATCTACGCTGTCTCAAATTCAATTCTTTCTGGGAAAATAGATATTTAAGGCTCTTATGGTCGGTGAAAACCTCAAACGTCACCCTATATAAGTAATGTCTCCACTTACGTAGTGCAAACACTACGGCAGCTAATTCCATATCATGGGTTGGATAATTTTGCTCGTGAGGTTTCAACTTCCGCGAAACGTAGGCTATAACCCATTCATTTTGCATTAGCACACAACCTAACCCTTCATTTGACGCATCTGTGAACACCACATACCCATCTCTTCCATTGGGCAGAGCTAACACTGGTGCCTCAGTCAACCGTTTCTTCAACTCCTGAAAACTCTTTTCACACTTAGCGTCCCATATGAACTTACTATGCTTCTTGGTCAACTCAGTCATGGGTCCCGCTATCTTGGAGAATCCTGAATGAACCGACGGTAATAACCAGCTAAACCCAAGAAACTCCGAACCTCCGTTGGATTCTCAGGTTGTTTCCATTTTGACACTGCTTCCACCTTAGTTGGGTCTACTTTGATTCCATCTTTAGAAATTATATGACCCAGAAAAGCCACTTTCTCCAGCCAAAATTCACACTTACTGAATTTCGCGTACAATTGATGTTCTCTTAGCGTTTGCAGCACTATCCTCAAATGTCGTTCATGATCTTCTCAAATCTTAGAAAATATCAGAATGTCATCGATAAACACCACTACGAATTGATCCAGGTAAGGCTTGAAGATTCGATGCATCAAATCCATAAACGCGGCCGGTGCATTTGTCAACCCAAATGGCATTATCGCGAACTCAAAATGTCCGTACCTCGAATTAAAAGCTGTCTTGGGTATGTCCTCTTCTCTAATCCTCAATTGATAGTAACCCTGTCTGAGATCCAACTCAGAGTACACCTCCGCTCCCTGTAGCTGATCGAAAAGCTCATCGATGTGTGGTAGGGGGTATTTGTTCTTAATGGTAACGTCGTTCAAGTCTCGATCGATAGTCTATACACAATCTTAGGCTTCCATTCTTCTTTTTAACAAACAACACCGGTGCACTCCAAGGTGAATCGCTCTCTTTAATAAAACGCCATTCAAGCAAATCCTGTAATTGAAGCTTCAGTTCTTTCAATTCAGTTGGAGCCATCCTATATGGCGACCTGGAAATAGGTGCTGTCCCCGGAGTCACCTCAATCTTAAAGGCTATTTCCCTCTCAGGTGGTAAAGATTTTAATTCTTTAGGGAATACATCAGGAAATTCTCTCACCACCGGTACATCCTCCATCCTTACTTTATCCCCAGGAGTATTAATCAGAAAGGCTAAGAACCCTTTTGCCCCATTGTTCAGCAATTTCCTAGCTTGGATTCCTGAAATAAGAGCTAAAGATGCTAACCTACCCCTCACGTCCAACTTTAAAGTTGGCTCTCCTGTCACATGTAATTCTACTATCTTTATCTTACAATCAAGTTGGGCATGATAACGGGCTAACCAATCCATCCCTAAAATAACGTCATAGCCCATGATTTCCAGACTCATCAGGTCCACTAGCAATTTTCGCTCGCCAATCCAATTTTCACAATTTCTATAAACCGAGCTAGATAATAGTCTTTGATTTCCCGTAGGCGTACTAACCTCTAGATCATATGGGAGTTTTTTAGGTTTAACATCCACCCCCTTCATGAAGGTAGGGTTTACAAAGGAATGGGTTGCCCCGGGATCAATTAAAACTTTTGCTAGACGGTGAAATATGGGAATCGTACCTTCTATAACCTCTGTAGGATCAGGGACCTGGTGCTGGTCCATGGCATACACCCTGGCGGGTACCCTCGGGCGATTGTCTCCTACACTTGACTGTTTGGAGGTCGACCTAGAAGATGATTGTGAACTACCTCCTGCACGACGAACTGTCGGACAGTTGGCAATTTGATGCTTGGTACTCCCACAGCTTAAACATTTTCCTGCTTTTCTCCAACAATCATCTATGGTGTGGTTTGGTTTTCCACAATATCCACACCCTACCTGAGGAGTCGACACCGAACCTCTTGGTGTTGTCGTTCGAGCCTGGCCACGCCCCCAAGTGGCTCCTCTTTCCATAGACCCTCTAGATGCTCCCGCTAATCGTACTCCTCCAGAACCCCTTCCAGCTTTAGGGGCCGACACATTTCTATCCGCCGGCCCTACACCGCTTCCACTTGGGGCATTTCTTTTCTTTGCATGAAAAGCCCTTACTTGAAACTTAGCATTTTCCACTCTTTGGGCCTTTTCCAGAACCTCGGTGAAAGTATTAATTTGAGCCGCGGCGAGAGCCTCTTGAATTTCAACATTAAGCCCCTGTACGAACCGTCTAATCCTTCTTCGATCCGTGGCCACTAACTTTGGTGCGAATTTGGAGAGTTTCATGAACTGAGTCTCATAATCAGGTACACTCACTGTTCCCTGCCTCAGTCTAATTAAATCGTCCTCTCTTTTCTCTTGGATCATAGGAGGCAAAAACTTCTCATCAAACTAACTTTTGAAATTCACCCAAGTCTATGGGGTCTGTTCTCTCTCCCATTTAGCTCTAATGACGTTCCACCACGATCTAACTGGACCCTTAAATTGAAAGGTGGCGAACATCACCCGTCTCTCCTCAGTATAATTCAAGACGGCAACAATGTCAGCCATCCTCTCGAACCAACCCTCCGCTGTATCAGAATCAGCCCCTCCTAGAAACTTAGGTAGCATGAACTTAAGGAAACGCTCCAGGGCTCTATCTTCTCCATGCTCAGGGCCTATAGGTTGGTTTTGTTGACCAGAGCCTTGATTATCGGCCAGACGCTCCAAGATATCAGTCATTCGATTGATAGCCGTAGCCATCTGGTCTACATCTCCACCACCCGGTCCCCTTTCTGGTCCCGCCTCAGAAGACCGGGCACTCTCTGAGGGTTGAGGCTATCTACGCCCGCGCCCCCGTCCTTGACCTCGACCTTGACCTCAACCTTGGGCTTCCATAGTCTTAACAATGTCTAGATGCAACATGAAAATAATTACACAAGTGAAAATGTCTTAAAACCAGCATTCAAGATTAGAACCATTTGGAATAACGGTAATGAACATATATTAACATATGCAAAATTTACAGGTGGGTACAAGTCATGGGGCATGTTCAAAATACAGCACACCCGTACCAACAAAATATAGTTAGTCATGCAATTAAAGTCACAGGCTTCATGAACCTCACCCCAGCTAATCCCTAGACAAAACAAAAGTCAAAAGATTGCACTCCTAGTTTAGTTCGCTGCCGAGCCGCTAGTCTGAGCCTCCTCAACTGGCTTGTCCTCCACTGGCTCCTCTTCAGAGGGATCCTCAACCGGTTCCTCCTCAACCGGCTCCTCTTCAGAGGGGTCCTCGAGCGGCTCCTCCTCGACCGGTTCCTCTTCAGAGGGGTTCCCATGAGCTGAACCCTCATCGCCAACTGCCACTTCCTCCACATCAGCTACTTCCTCCATCAACATAGTAGCGTCATCCAATATCCTAGCAGTCCGTTCCTGAGCCTCATTGACTACCCTAGTCAATCGAGCTCTAAGCCTCTGAATCTTGTCATGAGCGGCCTCAGCCCTGGCCCGCTCCGCCACCACTTCATCCTCTAGTTCCATAATCCTAAGACTTTGGCCATCTTCTAAGACCCGTAAACCCTCGTTTTCATCAGCTAGCGCTCTATTATGATTCAGCAGCTGCCGACGCTCGTCGTCAATGGACAACACTAACTCATTAGGGTAAGAAAACGTCTCCCTACAGGAACACCGGGGAGACCTCCTCGGGGAGTATCGAATGAGAGGCCCTCTACCAAGCACTCGGTAGCGGATAGCCCTAAGAGGTCCTACGTGACCATTCGCCTCGCCATTACCAATAGCCCCATTAGGCTCAAGTCCACCACTTCCGCCCTCCATACCTACAAAACAACCAGAAACCACTGTTAAAACTTAAAGTCACTAATTATTCAAAGCGTTAATTTAAGGCCTAACCAAGCTATTCTCAAAAGTAAAGTTCCTACAAGTTTCCACACAGATCTAAAACCTAGGCTCGATTAACTGTGGACAGTCCCACCTTCCCAAGGTGAACCAAAGGGTTAGTGGACCGCCTGCCCAACTCTCATCAGGACTCAAAACAATCACCCATGAAACCATTGTCAAAAGGTATTAAAATCACTGACAAATTCCCACGTAATACAACCCCTAAAAGTACATCAAGGTTACATTGATAATAACTCCAAAATACCATAAACTGTCAAAGTCACCATTAATTCTAATCTTATACAAAGGAGGTAATTCTACAAAAGTACTAGGTTCCTCGATTCTCGTGTACCACTTCCAAACCTGTTAAGGAAAACAAAGCTTATGGGGTGAGCAAAGCACAATGAGGTCAAGAATTCATGCACAAGCAAAGCGGTAACAAGTCTCAACAAAATAATAGGTAGAAAACTTGAAAATTATACAAGTCAATATAAAGAATCACTAGAAAAGGATACAATTTGCCGTTCCACCTTTCTGAAATTTCCACCCCATCTTGGATGGGTCCCAAGCCGTAATTTCCACGAAATGTTGACACTCCGTCAACCACTATCTCATAGACCGTAGAAATCACTTTACTCTCACCCGTCTACTTACACCCCCTGTACCGGGCCCGCTCGTCAAAATAGCACTATCATTAAACCAAGTCGGGATGAGGGGAACCTCCCGCTCCATAGAGTGTGGTACATTCTACCGCTTGGTAAATGAGTCGACGAGACTACGCTCCAATCGACTTAATCAGAATCTAACCAAAACGGGAGGAGAGGCACCTCCCATTCTCTTGAGTGTGGTACATACAACCGTTTGGTCTTAACATGTCAAGAACAAGCACAAGTACAAGCATTTAACAACTTCAATTCAGGTAAGGGTGAACGCGATAAAGTACACGTTCACCAAATCAAACAAGCATGCTTTTCAAACAACTTCATTACATCCAAGCATTAAAAAAAACCAAGCACTTGAACATTCACCAACAGTTGAGAGCAAGCAAGAGAATGTAAGAGGTTAAACACGCTCTTCAAGGTCCACGGAATCACCTGAGATATGAAAATGCAAGCAATTAACTTTTCAATTCCAAATTAAAAGATTTGGGAAAATCTATCTTAAAATGTGAACTGACGTGATGTGCGTATACTCAATGAACTAAACTCTCGGGAAATGCTTATAAACACTTAAAATAGGAAAAGGAGCACATGCACGGGCGTTAGACCAAAACCGGACGAGAACGGAACGAAAACGGAAAACACATACTAAAAGGTGGAAAAGACAGTTTTGACACCTTCCACGCCGTTACCCATAACTCAAGCTACAAGTATCAGGTTAGAGCTCACAAGGTGCCGTTTCGAAGCTAAGAGAACAAGCTACAACTTTCATGAAGACAACTTCTGCCCAAATTCTCTTTCTAGGTCAAAGTGCGGAAACAATTCCAGAAATTTTCGTGTCGAATTGCTGACAGGCTTGATTCAAACGATCATAACTCAGCGCTCACAAATCCAAATTGAGAAATTCTGGAAGCGTTGAAAAGCTAGAACGAAGGGCTATAACTTTTGCGTTTTGGCCAAAAGCCAAATCTAAACGATCGACACGAAAAATGAAGCCAAAGTTACTGCTTGGTCAACCCTGTTTTCTATTTTTGCCCAAATGCACTGCATCCAACCAAAACGTACGCATGCAAATCCAATTACTCGAATGCAATAACAACCATGCAAATGCAGCCTGCACGTCCCACATTACCCTCGACATACACACACATTCCATACTTACAAATACATTAATTAAGTCTAAGATCATCTTCTCCTTATTAGGGTTTCAACCAATTCATTCACAAGTTAGTAACCAAAACACCAACTCTTCATGCAAGCATTCCATACACACCCAAACATGCAGGAAACAACTCAAATACACATAAACTCTTAAAGCCTAATAAACCCTAAGCTGGCCGGATTTTCTTGGGACATGAAACAACCCATTCACACCATGAATTCATTATCTAAGGTAACAACAAGTACCAAGGGATTCATAACAACAACCACAAGCATCAATTTCATCATGAAATCTTAAAACCAAAGAAACCCTAATCCTAGCTCTTGGCCAAGATTCAAGACAAGCAAAACAAGAAAACCAAACCATGGAATCATCTTCCCAACTAACTTTGATCATCGATAAGCTAGAACATGAATTAAAATCCACCATCTTTATCAACTTAGATAAATTTCAGCAACCTCAATAAAAGTTCAACTTGCAAAGTGTAAATCACCTCTTGAATCCAAGATTGAACTTCACAATCAAGTGCTTCCAACTCCCAAATGAAGATTAGATGGTTGAAATTGACAAAATCCCAAGCTTTCCTCTAGTTTTCTTTCTTTTCTCCTTGGTTTTTCTCCTCCCTTAGTTCAGCCTCAAACCAGCCGGCCCTCTCCCTTTTTGTTGGCTAAAAAAATGGCTAATGGATTGTGTTGAAGAGATATTTAGTGGCCTAAGTCAAAGTTAACCCATGGTCAAAATTATCAAGCCAATTGTAACCTACCAACTTAGGTTAACTTCCACCCTTGCCCAAGTAATTTTCTTTCCTATCAAATTAGTCCATAGGTGCTCAATTCAACTTAGTCTATCAAAGCTTAATTACACCTACTTAGGCTACTAATCACCTAGGAATCTTAATCACTATTCTTAATCATGCTTAATCATGCATTTACACACATAAAATCAAAGAGGTGACAAACTCGTAGTTGGACATAAAATTTAAATTCATTTTCAAAACTAGGGTTTAACGAAACCAAGCTAGGGTTTTTCACATCCAAATGAGGGTTTTATCGAAATTTAGGGTCGAGATTTAGGGTTTTCGAAGCAAACTAGGGTTTAAATTTCAAATTAGGGTTTTTTTTTAGACTTGTAAATAAAACAAAACACTTTGAGAAGTAAACAACCTTATAAACACTTTGGCGATGTTAAATTTATAATTTAAACAAAATATGAAAAATGGTATGGGTCCTCACAAAGATTCGCATCCAAGAGATGTTTTTGGAATTTTCTATTTTATTTGACGAAAAGAGAGAAAAGAAGCAAATAGCACTATTGATCCCTTGGTCAAATCAAGTCCGCAGCCAATGGCCAAAGTCTCAAGTAGCAAGACCAAAAGCTCCGAACGAAAAGTCTGCAAAACTAACAAAACAAAATCTGCCGTCTTTTGTCTTCCTCCTTTCTATTAATACTAGCTAATCACTAAAAAGGAATAAGAATCCTATTATAATTAGGATACTAACAATTAACCCTGCCAACAAAAAAGAAATCAAATTTGTTCGTAAAAATCAGCCTCTATTTCCAATAGAGACATGAATTCATTTTTGTCAGTAGGGATTCCATGTGGGGCCCATTCCAGTACAATTTAGCTTCCATCTTTTATAGCAGAGTAGAGCGTGCCCGCACCTTATTAGCCAATATCTTCTAGAACTTTCACTTAATTGCGCTTTTAACTTCCATTTAATTCCAAGAACTAAAATCAGTGCCAAAAACCAAATATGAGTAGAATCAAGTAATTAACACCATATTTTTGCCATAATTCAGAGGGAAAATGTTGAAATAAAATGAACAATTAACACCTTAACAAATTCCCCTGCACCAAGACAATGCTTGCCCTCAAGCATTCACTAGTCCAAAATTCAAGATCAAGATGGCAAATGTAAAATAGCATAATGGACTAGCACAAATAATATACATTTCTTTGGCAATCTCATCAAAGTTAGGATGTTCAAGACTTGACAATCCTCACGCGGATAATTGTGTATGCACTCAGCACTTAAGATGTTTAAAGGGACAAGTACGCTCAAATCAACACCATGGAAAGACATTGCCATAAGCTTGCTAATTTATCACATATCCACCACTGAATATGAATTCAAATGCAAGAATCAAAGGGTCTTTAACAAGGGTTGTAATGGAGCTTAGGGTAAAGGTTGGACAAAAAGGTAATTTAGGTTACATATATCAAGAGAATACCCAATTGTCCTATGCATGAATTGAAATATCATTTACATCCACATAATAGCTCTAAAGCACGATAATAACTCCCCAAGCATAGCAAGTGCACACCAAACAAAGGGACTGACCCCACTATCAAAACACAACACTTATTTACAAGAATGCTTCACAAATATTTTTTTTTTGCTTTTTATTTTTTTTTTGTTTTTATTTTTGTTTTTTTTTTGTTTCTATTTTTTTGTTTTTGTTTTTTTTTTCAAGACATTGATAACATAAGAACATAAAAGCACTTGCTAGCTATAGTGTAACCAACTTTCTTCACTTGTGATATCATCATGCAAAAGAATATTAAGGTATTCCTCCGACATAGGGTTCAAACAAATGGGGTTTCAAACAAAGAGGTCAAAAGGTAATAAAATGTGTTATTAAACAAAGAATAAGGTTTAAGGCTCAAACTTGGTCAACTACGGGAAAATATAATTAGGATAGGTTTTTAGAAAGGTAAAATGGTTAAGCCTAATTGCCCTTATCATTTTCATGCATCAAATTCAATAATGTGGTCTCGACATGTACATCATAGCAAATTCTAAAATGATCTAACTAGGTGTGATAATTACACTCACAAAGGATGCAAAACAAATTTTGAATAATGAGATATTTAAGCTCAAAAACTCACAAATGGTTATATGTCATATCAAGAACATCCATCATTCAAATCAATTGCACGTAAATCTAATACTCATGCTAGTGACATTATACTACTCATATTTGCGTCTCGAAAACTAGATAAACCTTAAAGTAGCATGAAAACTAGAAATATGGAAAACGAAAAAAACTAAAAAAATGAAACCTAAAAAATTAAACTAAAATTTAAAGAACTAGCAAAATATCAGCAAAAGTATCCCTTTCCCCACACCTAAACACTACATTGTCCTCAATGTAATAAGGCAAATAGAAAGAACAGAGGACTTCTCTGAATAGCAAAGCTATGAATGGGAGGGAGAAGGTGGTGTGAACCCCACAAAAGAAAAATAAGCAGCCAAATGCTTCACCATGGTGGAAGTGTGAAGCTCGATAATAGGGTTTTGACCCCCATTTTTTTTTTAAACCGAGGTCTTGGTAGAAGACTTTCTTCTACAAGGCGTGGACACGCCTTGACATTGGAAGTCTTCTGTTCAACGTTGGAGACTCTTTTCTTTTTTGGCTCAATCTCTGGCAGAAGCCTTTCTGCCGTAAAATGTAGGCACGCCTTATCATCGAAAGTCTTCTGACCAATGTCTTGAAAGATAGTGAGCAAATTTGACGTAGAGCATGGGCACGCTTTATTGGTGAAAGTCTTCTGCCCAGGCGATGCATCCCAAATTAACCAAAACTTTGATGAAGTGCACCCACGGCCTACAAACACAAGTTTTCTGTTAAAATAAAGGAAGACTTAGCTTTCACACAAAAACATGAAAATGTAAAGCACAAAATAATGAAAAATGTAAAATTCTTGAGTTGCCTCCCAAGTAGCGCCTTTCTTTAATATCTTTGGTTAGACAAAAAGCATCATTTGCTCAAGGAGGATGAAAATTTTCAATTCTTTACATTGCTTGCTCTATATGCTCCTGATAGCCATCATAGATGGAGTAATCTTTAAACTTATGAACTGTGGTGCTCTTTTGACTCAGGAATGATCTCAAGTGGTCGCACAATGATTTGAATGTACTTATTTGCTCATGATGTTTGGCCACCATCACTTCTAAATTCTCATCATTCAACTCAAATGCCTCTTGCACAATAGGGTTAATTACATTGATAATACACATAGAATGAGACTCACTAGGTTGTTTCTTTGTATCAAAAATATTAAAATAGACAATTTCGCATCAAATTCCATTATGAGTGTACCCTTATTAACATCAATCTTAGTTTGGGCAATACTCATAAATGGTCTCCCTAATAAAATAGGTGATGGATTTGGAGAATTCTTGTCATCCATATCAACCACATAAACATCAGCAAGAAAAACTAATCCCTCAACTTGAACCAAAATATCTTCCAAAACACCATCAGGGTATGCATTTGACCTACCGATAGTTGAATTATTACACTGTCTCTTTTAAAGGCCTAAGATTCATCAAATTATAAATAGAACGAGGCATAACATTTATGGAAACACCCAAATCAAACATAACTTTCTCAATCTTAACATTTTCGATTATGCAGGGAACAGTAAATATACCTGGGTTCTTATATTTAGGAGGTAGCTTTTTCTGTAGTACTGTTGAAACATTTTCTCCCATATGCACTTTTTCATTTCCTTTCAACTTTTTCTTAGTAGTGCATAACTCTTTCAAAAATTTAGCATATCGAGGAATTTGCTTAATTGCATCTAAAGAGGGATCTTTACCAACCTTACGAAAAGTTTCAGAATCTCCTTTTCCTAATCCTCTTTCTTGGTCTTTGCTAGGCGACTAGGAAATGGAGGTGGAGGTGTCACCATTGTGTAAGGCTCATCTCCAAACTTTTGCGGTTGTGGAACCTTAGGTTGAGTCACCTCTTCCTCTTTTTCAATTTCTACCTCGATTGCTTGCTCGGACTTTCTCTTACTAGGCTCTGGCAATTCTTTTCCACTCCTTAACGTGATGGCACTAGCATTTTGTTTCGGGTTAACTATAGTCTATGAAGGTAGCTTTCTCAAATTTTCAGATTCCAACTGATTAATTGTAGAGGCCAACTGACTCACTTGATTCTCCAGATTTTGAATGCTGGTTCTTGTCTTCTTTGAAATTGTTGCATGTTAGTAGCTAAAGATTTAACAATTTTCTCAAGAGAAGTACCTTGTTTAGAAGCTAGTTGTTGTTCTTTGCGGAGGTCTAGGCTGATATTGCTGTTGTTGAAATCTTGGTGGCCTTGCTGCATAGCTGAAGTTCAGATGATCCTTCCATCCTGGATTTTAGTTGTTTGAATAAGGTCACAATGCCTCCGAGGTGGTCCGGAAATCCTCAACTGCATTGGCATGCTCATTCAAATCATCTTGGAGTGTGAGGCACATGTCGGTTGGATGTCACTGAATTGTAGCATTCCACATGTCTTCACATGCAGTACTTGACCTATAACCAATTTTTCTACCAAAGACGTTAGGAAATCTAATCTTTGATCAATTGAAGAAGTATTTACCTCATTGACTCGACGGGATGTACTATCCTGTCTTTCTCCAAATTGTTGGGCATTAGCTGCCATGCTTACTATCAGGTTTCTTGCTTCCGTAGGTGTTTTGTTCACTAATGTGCCTCCACTAGCAGCATCTATTAATCTTCTATTGGTTGGAGTTAGTCCCTCATAGATGTACTGGATGAGAAACTGGTCTGAAATTTAATGGTGAGGATAGCTTGCACATAAGTGCTTGAATCTCTCCCAATAATCGTGGAGTTTCTCTCCATTGAATTGTCTAATTCCACAAATATCTTTCCTAATGCTAGCAGCTCGGGAGGCTGGAAAGAATTTCTCTAAAAACTGCTGCCTCATTTCTATCCATGTGATGGTTGATCCTGAAGGCAAATAATAGAGCCAATTCTTAGCTTTATCAGCTAAGGAGAATGGAAAGACTCTTAAATTTATTTGCTCTTCAGTGATTCCTTAGGGCTTTGTTGTTGAATAGACCACGTGAAACTCCTTGAGATGCTTGTGAGGGTCTCCACTTGGAAGTCCATGAAAAGAAAGTAGTAAGTGAATCAATCCAGATTTTAACTCAAATACTACATCTAAAGTAGGATAAGTAATACATAAGGGTTGTTGATTTAAATCCGGTGTAGCTAGTTCTCTCAATGTCCTCTCGTGAGCCATGGTCTGAATCTCCTTTTCTGGTTTGCTGAAATAGTCAACAAAATCGACTGCTAATTGAAGTCTAGGGGAGAGAAGATGATTCCTCTGCTTGTTGCCTTGTTTCTTTTCTTAGTGCACGAGCTGTCTTCTCTATCTCAGGATCGTGCAGTAGTTTACTTGTACGAGAAGATCGAAGCATAAACTGGTAACAGCATAGAATGAAAAATACAGTAAAAACAAATGTTCACAGAAAGTAAATTAATTAAGGCACTAGTTCCCGATAGCGGCACCAAAACTTGTCGGGTTTGAGCACTGCATAAAATAAATAAAACCTAATTGCCTACAAAATATCCCGAGCCAATTATACTACTTTGGGTAGTGACCGGATATGTAATGGGTTCTTGGTTTCACCTTGATTCCAAGGGTATCTGAACCTATATACCAGAATTTATGCTCCGAGAATTACGAATTTATGCGGTGGCAAGTAGGGTGCGTCTCTCGAAGCTGAAAGAATTATTTTCTATGAATCAAAATAAATAAATTGGAGGATTGGAACAATTCCTAATTACGACTTAGATAAAAATAGACAATATCCACGAATTCAAATAAAACTAAATCAAATAATGAAATGCTCTAGTCAAAGGCCTAATCTCACTTTGGTGTCATCGAACTAATCATCGAGGCTAAAATGACAATCATGTGTTTACAAATAAATTGGTTATGGTTTTCAACAATCTTTGACAACCACTTTCTTCTTGTATTGATAGTCATGACAAGGCACGTGACTACTTCTCTTGCCAATAGACAACCCTAAACAAGCACTTAAGATTTAGCCTACCGATAGGTATTAACAATTAGAAAGGCTACCAATTCTATGAACAAACACATAAGGTCAGTTCATTTAAGTTAGATTGAATATCTCCGTGGCAGATAATCAAAAGTTTCTTATACTACTGAATCAAGTCACTTGTCACAAATACTAAAACTACCAAATAATTACGGTTTGGCGTTCTAGATGTGATAGATTATTCACACACAAAGCGGTGATAAGGTATTTAATTGTAAGAAATAATCATAAGCGTGAACATCGGAAATATCCAATACTTGTAAATAAATGAAATAAAAATAATTCAATCAAATCTCGAGTTGATGAACCAAAGATCGATTAGCTTTTGACTAGATGGAAGAGATTAGCCACTTCTCATGGAGATTCGCATCAAAGAGATGTTTTGGAATTTTCTATTTTATTTGACAAAAGAGAGAAAAGAAGCAAAAGCACTATTGATCCTTGGCCAAATCAAGTCCGCAGCCAATGCCCAAAGTCCCAAGCGGCAAGACCAAAGCTCGAACGAAAAGTCAGCAAAACTAACAAAACATAATCTGCCGTCTTTTGTCTTCCTCCTTTCTACTAATACTAGCTAATCACTAAAAGGAATAAGAATCATATTATAATTGGGATACTAACAATTAACCCTACTAACAAAATCAAATTTGTTCCTAAAAATTAGTCTCTATTTCCAATAGAGACATGAATTCATTTTTGTGAGCAGAGATTCCATGTGAGCCCCATTCGGTATAATTTGACTTCCATATTTTATAGTAGAGTAGAGCGTGTCCACATCTTATCAGCCAATGGTTTCTGAAATTTTCATTTAATGGCACTTTTAACTTCCATTTAATTCCAAGACCTAAAATCAGTGCCAAAATCAAATATGAGTAGAATCAAGCAATTAACACCATATATTTGCCATAATTAAGAGGAAAATATTGAAATAAAATGAACAATTAACACCCTAACATCTTAAATTAACTGAAATTAATTTCTAATTCGATCCTTGGTCATTAGTTTACACTAGTAGCGATGCCAGATGACCAATTTTGGTTTTGGTCGAATATATATATATCCTGATGTCCACCGTGGCACTTCTACCACGGTCGTTTGGAAAATTAGTCGAAAGAGCTGCTTATCAAGTCAAGTGATTTCGTCAAGACTATAACGGTGATTGCCATCTAGTTTAAGTGACTAATAAATGGGTTTGGCTAGTGTGTAATAAATTTTAAAGCAAAAGCTAAAATTAAGTGACGTTTCTGGACATTTTCGCACTGACCTCATCACAGGCGTGGAGAAACGTGTTGCATGCTGGTGGACCAATCCCGTGCAAATGTCAATGATTTTGGAATAAATTAAGTTATGGAGTTTATATGGATTGCCTATAAATACCGAGGAGTCAACTTTGCTATTTCAATGTGCTAAACTCACTCACCAAGTTCTCGACACACACAACCAATTACAAAAATCTATTTCCACTCTTATTAGCTTAAAATGTCTGGAGGCTCAGCCAACTACAACATCAGCATAGCTGAAATCTCGAAAAACAGTATGTATTATTCTCTATTCCTTATAATTCATGCATTGGTTTTGTATTTTGCATGCTAATCTATGTATATACTTGTTATTGCGGATTCTTTTTCGATAAAAGAATGGTCCTGTCTTGTTGAGATTGAAACGGGCTTTGTTTCCTTGATGGAAATTAGTGGAAGTGGAAGGGTTCAAGGCGGCCGAGGTGGAAGCTGTAATCAAGACAGCTGAAGACGACAAAACATGGAACGCAATCGAGGGACTCATTGGCAAGGAGTTGAGCGATGAGGACTTAGTCGCTGCTATTGGTGCTGGACAGGTGAATAGTGATTGTATGCGTAGCTTAGACTTAGAATTCTTTCTTTTCCAAGTTTGTGTGTGGTTTTGGGAATCAACTTCTAAACAACTTGTCTCGAAACGTTTGAAAAAAGTATAAGGAACTGCAAATTAAAGCAATTGCAACATTCTCGAATTGTCGTAAACAGTATTTTATATTTCTAGTTGTCTACATACATATTGGGTAAGCGGTCTCTTGAATTGTTTGATTAAGCTTCTTCCGAGTAAGGTAGCTTCCTATTAGTTGGTTGGATTTAGCTTTCTAGTTGTTTCTTAGTTTGAAAGGATTCTAACTGATTTTGGGAACTCACTGCTATTGGTGCTGAACTCAACTGATTTTAAAGGATGCAAACAAAGGCTTTCTTCCTATTCCTATTCCTAAGCCAAAGTGGTGAACCCGAATGACCCTCATGTGATCGAGATTGGAAAATTTGCTGTGGAAAAGCACAACGAGAAGGCTGGGACCAAGCTGGATTTCGTTAAAGTGGTTGCCGGCATCAAGTGGAACGTTATTGCTGGCACTTTCTACGCCTTCTCATTGAAACTCAGGATAGTAAGGGCAAACATCGCAACAAGGCATTGATTGTTTGAAGCCATAACTGGTCAGAAACTCATCTGGTACAAGAATTAATCTAGCACTGCCTTTGATAAATAGAGGATCAAAACCTTTAAGCATTTTAAGTATCCAGTGCCAGTGTATGGTGTGGTTTTCAGTTTATGTATGGATGGTGTACTGCAGACATGCATACATCTCCCCACGGTCTTTCATTATCTAGTGTCTATGGTGTGGTTTTCACTTTTCAGTCTATGCATGGATGATGTACTGCTGCCATGCATACATCTCCCCAGCTGTACTAGTGTGTTAAAGGTGCACTTGTACTAACAAAATGTACCATTAAATGAATAAAGACAGCCGTCTGTGTTTGGATTCGTATTGTGTATTTTGTTTCTCTGTCAGTTGCATGCTTGCAGCTTCCAATCTCAGAGTTTTGTATGTTCCTGACTAGTTACAATGTCTTACCAGTGATTAGTTTCATAACCAACTAATTTATACTCTCTACTTGAAAAGCCATAGCTACTACTGGTCAAGTTCCATTCATTTCACTGATATATGCAAGCAAAATTATATTGAATTCGAAACTCCACTTGGAATGTATTCATAGAAGCAAAGCATGTTAAGCATATTAAGAAGTAGAACAAAGAAAAATATAATTAACAAATGACTGAAGAATGTAATAACACCAGCTTTCATATCTTTCATGCCTGATATGCCTCTGCTTGCTGGGCACTCTGGTATAGATGATTGATTTCGGCCACACCAGTAATTGAGTCCTGGAAGTTCTCAATATATAGTTGGAGCCAAGACGTAATGCAGCTCCTTCTGGCTTCACCCTCAAAGATACAACATGGGTCCTTCTTGTCCAAAGCCAAAATGCTTTATGTGTATCTTTAACACAGGAAGAAAAGAAGAATTGAAATATGCACTAGATAGATTTTTTTGATGAATTTTGCAATGAAATTTCAACATGAGTTGTAAAATTCAAGAAAATAAGAACTGATTTAAAACCTCTACCAGAATTGTTGAAAAGGATATAGAATCACGCAATTCTTCAATCTTTCTCGCCATCATGAACAATAAAAGCTAATTCTGTTCTATTAATGGGGCAAAATCTTTTGTGTTCCAGAGAACAGGCAACTTGAGTGGTCAAGCGAGCCTAAGGCTACAATGCTCGAAGAAGTTCCGTGCAAGCGGAGAAGGATATTTGAAAGCAGCACATCCCTCTTGATCAGTCTTAGAGCTGCTATATAGAATCAATATCAAATTCTACATCTTTCACAATTTTGTAGTCAAAAAATGAGGTATGAGTACTACAGAGTGAATGAATGTACAGGTTATAATGCTGATAAATTAAACTCAGTTAGCATTATAAACTTTATTTTGAGCTAAACTACAGCCCATTTCAAGCAAAGAACTTTTATCCTGTGCAACAACCTAGGCTAGGGACTGGAGGAATAGGTCTTATTTTGCTCCTGTAGAGGCAAAATGTTAGTGAAATTTAACTTGTTCAATTTACCTTATTGATTAGACTCTTTTGGATTTCAATCTCAACCTAAATTAGTTAAGAAGACAACTTAATTGTTGACAAGTTCAAAAGGCTGGTTTTAGCTATTACAATCTATCAGGTTTGGAAATCAAAAGGAGGCACTTTTCATGAATGTTTCTGCTGTTGTTGATAGAATTCTTGCAACTATTGTTGATACTGATGGGCCTGTCAGGTGTTCCACTTATAAAAAACGAAGCGGGATTGAGTTATAGAATGGGGTATAGCACATGAATATTTTAATAGTAGATAAATAATTTTCTAAATAGCATAGATATCATACGTGGTGCTTGATGTAACACAGCAATCTTGTCCTTTTGTACAAACACTGTTCGGTTAATGAAAAGTTTTATCCTTTGCTAAAAAAAAGAAAGAAAAAACTATTCAAGAAAGTCCTTAGAGTGCATCTAATGCCAAGGGTACATCACCGAGGGTGACAAATTGTATAAGAAACTATTTTAAATATATTGATATATTACTTTTGGAATGCCTATGTGATTTTTAATCACTTCATGAAAATTCTCTTAAATTGACCAAAACTATTATGAAGCAATACTAAATCGTGGAAATTATAAAACAAAAAAAGATTCCAAAATTTTGAACTTATTTTCTAGAAAGAGTGGTAGGATTCACCAAACAAATTATACTTGCATAGCTAACAATTAATAAGTTCGTTAAAAAATTTAGCAGCATTTACCAATAGATGGTAACTAAATAAAGGAAAAATTACTTATAACCCTGTAGTTTATTTGTCATATATACTCTTTAATTTCCAAATTTCCATCTCATGGTTTTTTTATGTAAAGTTAAGAGAAAGTGATGGAATGTATAATCGATTCACGACATTTGTACCAAACATGCCTTAAAAGCGTGTAATAAAATTTAATATCCATGTAACACCCCTATGATTCATATAAATATCCACTTTACTCCCTTGGTTTTGCAATCGTCCATATAATTTTCATCTTTTTTATATAAGTGGTAAATCTATCTAATGATTTAACATTTAA
Organism: Gardenia jasminoides; assembly: GCA_013103745.1. Lineage (NCBI taxonomy): Eukaryota > Viridiplantae > Streptophyta > Magnoliopsida > Gentianales > Rubiaceae > Gardenia > Gardenia jasminoides. The sequence goes on from CM023097.1 coordinate 27,757,878, forward strand.
ATAAGCGAATTATTGTCATTTCAACTAACGACATTACATAGGGTATTTTCCGTCATATTTCCACTTTACATAAAACCATAGGGGAGTGAAGTGGACATTTTGAAACGTTAGAGGGCTATAAAATTTCGCGATCAGCAATCGGGGTTATGTAATTTACCCATAAAAGGTGAATTAGCTATTACAATACAAGTATTTCTTTTCTTTTTTTTTGGTATAGTATTTCTTAACTTTAGCGAATTTGATATTTTGAAAATCAAACTTCGATTTAACTTATATTTAACATAATTTTATTCTAAGATTTTAAAATTTCCTTTTGGATCTGGTCTTGTGGTTGGGGCTGTGTACAATCAGTAAAACAAAGTTGAAAAAATTAGGCTATGTAAAATGCCATTTATAACTAAATTATCGTTTTAGAGTTTTGCTTTTCTGTCTACCAACTTTTTTTTACTTTTATTGAACTCTTAATTTAGGTCAGGCCTTAGAAATAAATCAATGTCAAAGATATTGATATATTTACTTTTAGGAATGCCTATGTGATTTTTAAACACCGAAACTAAATTCTCTCAAATTGATCAAAACCGCTATGAATCAATACTAAATCGTGGAAGCTTATAAAACGGAAAATGATTCCAAAGGGTGAATTTGCTAATATAAGAATAAGTGTTTCTCAACTTTAATTGAGTTGATATTTCAACAAACTCAAAACGAACTTCTAGCTTAATTTGGTTTTGAGTCACAAAATATCTTATTCAACCCTTGAATATCCAAGGCCAAATTAATGAAAACAGTTATTATTGTGCGTGATTTCCTAATTGTAACATTGTGCACAATGTCATATTTTTAACAGTTTGAAATTTTTAAAGTCTCATTCATCATAGACTTTTATATTTAAGTTAGTTTATTTTTTTCAATTTCACAGTTACTACAATATCTTAAATTAACTGAATTCACTCACCCAATCCACACTAGTAGTTCCATGAAAAGCCTTTTGCGTCTTAATAAATATGTACTAGTAGAAAAGTCCTATTTTTTATGAAAATTAATGCAAAATCTCTTAAGAAGAAAACTGCGGTTATTTGGATCTTGGAATTTTTTTATTCATATAAAATCAAAACCTTTCATTGACAATAAGGAATAGTCACAAGCACATGTTCTGCACTAGTGCAGTCCATTCTAAAGCATAATACAACTAGAATCCTACTACACCACAATAAAATACACTACTGAAAAAAAAAAAAAAAAGTTGGAGCTAAACAGTGAGCTGTAGCTAGTGCCTAAAATTTAGGTCATTGGCACTCTTAGCCGTCTTGCAGTTGCTCCTCTAACCCGTTCATGTTTGGATAGCATTTTTATCCTGAATAACCTTTTGTTTGTATCATAAATATAATTTTTAATTAATTATTTTTTAATCACTTTTATTTTACATACATTACATTTTAAAAGTGTTATAAAAATTATTTTAAATAATCTTTCATATTTACGACCAGATTTCATCATCGTTGAATTTGAAGTACATGTGCAAACCGTTTATCATGTGCAAACATGAAGATACATCTATTAATCTAAATCTAAACTAATATATATATATAGGGTGAGTTTCCAATTTAGAACTACTGCTTCGTCCCTTGTTTTTTAACTTTTGTGGATGTTTATGGAAAGGTAAAAAATAGAAAAGACCATGTGGTTAGGTTAATATACAGAAAAACTCCCTATAGTTTCAAATCACATTTTAGTCATCTCATGGCTTGAATTAATGTGAAAATTGATAGAAATAATTAAAGCTAATGCATTTGAGTTGGAAAATAGTTTTAACACAAAATTTAATCTAATATGCCTATTTTGCCCAACAACCTTAATAAAACTCCAAATTAGCCCCAATAGGAAACAAGTTAGATAAAATTGAAAATATCAAGAGAAATCAATAAAACTTGTAATTGCAATATTTTCTTAGGATCTATTGTAAGAATTTAAAATAAAAAAAATAGTAATGCCTTTATATGGTGAAGAAAAATTAGGAAAATAGTTGACACCATTAAATTTGAAATTTGCAATTCAATTTTTTCTCTTAGTGTTATTTTAAGGATTTAAAATAAAATTTGTAATTGTAATATTTTCTTAGATTATGTATTGTAAGGATTTAAAGTAAAAATTTCAACACATTTTCTATCTATATGGTGAAGAAAAGTTAGGAAAATATTTGATAGCTTTAAATTTGAAATTTACAATTGCAATATTTTCTTAGAGTGTATTGTAAGAATTTAAAAAAATTTCAATGCTTTTTTGTGTATATAGTGAAGAATAAATTCGAAAAATAGTTGATGATGTATTCATTAGGGTAAACCTATCATTTTACTCAAAAACATTACTTTTAACCATTTCTATCCAATTTTTATTTTAATTCAAACTATGAGATACCGAAAGGTACGATTTAAAACCATGGGGGGGGGGGTTTGTGTATTAGTCTAACCATAGGATAATTTTCTATCATTTATCCTTTATGTAATTTCATTTTTTTGGTTTTGTGGGGGCTTGTTGAGTTACATTAGGTGTGGTGGTAGATATTTGACATTGTGTCTTAGGCCAGGTGACAATGAGAGTTCCTTCTCAATTTTCATCTAATTTCTCCATCTTTTGTAAGCCGATTTCTCACAAGTTTGCAGAACGAGTACCTCCGTTGAAAAATATACTGCGGCAAAATTATTCACCTCGCGGAAACGTCTAGTCCAGGCATCTCCAAGATGATGGATATGTTTGGTTGGACCAATATTGTAGTCTCAACACTTTTTTCTTTGTTTTTTGATCAATCAATGCATATCTATAGCTATAACTAACTTATGATAGGAGAAATCCAATTATATTATCTAGAATTTTAGTAGAACTAAACCACCATCGGATCAAGCTAGTGGGAGCTGGCAATTATGGGAGGAACAGCCCTGAACCCATCAGCCATCCCACCCACAAAGGCACATAAGTGGCTTATGTTGGGCAAGTCTCCTTGGTTTTGTAGTTCCAGCTCATGAAGTACTCTTCATGAGCTCAACAGGCTCATGAGTTCGTAATGCTCAGGTGAGTAACTGCTCAAAATCAATTCACTTATACATTCAGGTAAATCAGTAAACTAATTTAAATTATGTCAAATCCAGTTTGACTAAAACCTAAATTCGAGGTACTTGGAAGTTGCTCAGTGAATTTAGCTCATAACAAGAATCAAAATTATTTTAAACTGTACAACATCCTATATAATTGCCTTCTAATTCAAATTTATTGTCTAAGTCAACATAAATTATTATTTTGAACATTTCATAAGTGATAATAAGTTATTAATACATATTTTTGTCAGTTACATGTACCAAATTTATTTCGACTTTCAACTCCTTTCTTGTTCATTTCTCTTATTCGATTCTCAATAAAGAAACAAGGACTCACTTGTTTGGATTGTCGGTTATTTGAATTTTCTTTTGTCATACTGTAAACAAATTTTAAATCATATTTTTAACATTTTCAATGATTGTTTATCTCATTACAGTAATTTTCTTAAAACTATTTTCAAATAACTTAGCTTATGGTGGATTTTATAGATAGTTACATTTAATTTCTACCATTATTAATTTATTAGTTGAGAAGCTCAGACTCTGTTATTTATTTTATTGACATACGTAATTAGATTATGAATAATAATCATGGAGAACACCTCTATTTAAAAAAAAAATTGATGTTGTGATCGGGGCGTTGTTAGCAAGAGATAGTGGATAAATTGAGAATGTGTTTAGTTCAAATTTGTTAGCAAGTGAAAGATTTTGAATTCTACACCTTTCACTTATACTAATATTATATATATATATATATATATATATATATACATACATATATATATATATATATATATATATATATATTACGATAATTATACTATCAAATAATAGGGTGCGTGTCGGTCGATTTTGATACCTATTCTTACCAACCTCACGCCTACTTACCAAGCGCACATGTAATTTTTGGCTTTTTTTTCGTAAAGCTTTCTCCATTTACATCATTAGCGGAGATGTTTCATGATGCTTTTCTGCTGCTCATTTTCACCGTGTAATTTTTACAAACGCTTCTCCCTCTCTTGACGTCTCTGGTT